>JAJTUB010000102.1:0-70991 GCA_036971345.1 Dactylellina drechsleri | reverse complement strand
GAGGTACGTTATTAAATTATTTATGTTATTGAATAAATCAATCAACCTAATCTAATACATTTTTCAAAATACTAAAATAAAAACTATATAAAAAATCTAATTTAAAAAATATATATAATAAGATTTTAGAGATTTAATAAAAATTTAATAAAGTTTAACTTAATTTTTTATTATTTAATTTTTTAATTAATAATTTTTAAATTTATCAGGATAAAATTGTTAAAAATTAAAGTTTTAATTTGTTATAGGTTAATAAAATATTTATTTTTTTTATTAAATTTATTTAAAATTTTTTTGAATTTATATTTTGTATAATTTTTAAGTTTTAGTTTTTTATTATTTAAATCTTCTCTTAAGTTTTCGGGGGTTAATTTTAAAAGTAAAATATAAAATAATTAATAAATACATATAAATCCTAAAATTTCAAATTTAAAAATATTATTACTAAACTTTTTTATAATCATAAAAAATTTATGTTTTTAATAATTAAGTTTTTTATTCTAGTATTTTTTTTATTTGATATATTTAGTAAGTAAATATATTATATTTTTTTTTTTAAAAAATAATATTTTTATTTTTTTTTGATTGTAGTAATATAATATTTGTTTTATTATAAATTAAAGGTTTTTGTAAAGATTTTTGTAAAGATTTTTTATATTTTTAATATATTTATTTACTTAAAAAACTATTTTTTTTAATATCAAAGATAAAAATATTATTATTAGGTTTTATTTTTTAAATACTTTATAAGAGGTGTATTTTATAATTAAGTATTTAAAGGTGTTATAAGTAAATTTAAAATTAAAAAATAACTTAATTTAATTATTTTATATAATATTTAAAAAATTATGTAACCACATTTTTATTATTTGAATAACTTATTCAGTTGCTCTATCTATTTGAGTATGTCCTTTACTAACAATATTAATTTAGTTTTAGTCTAATTTTTAATTAAATTCTAAAATTTATTAAAAAATAAAGTATCTCTATTATAAATATATTTGATTTATAAACCATATTAGCTAAATATTCATTTATTATAAATTTGTTTAAATTTTTCTGTAGACTATTTAAAGTTTTATAATTCTAGGATTACTATTTTGTTAAATTTACAAATAATAACTAATACTTTATTATAGATAGCATTAGTAAATAAATTTCTAAATTTTAACATTCCTTAAATAAAATTATAAGAAATAACTTAAAAAAGTACTAATAATATATTATAAAATTATAATTTTTTATAAAGTAAATGTTAGTTAGGTTTATTTCTATAGCATATATTATAAGTTTTAATATATTATTTAATATATTATTGTATTTAAAATTAAAAGTAATTCTTGATTAAAAATTTTTAGATTTATTTAATTTTTAAATATTTATAGACTAACATATTATAATGTTGTTTAATAAGTTTTTATTAAAGATCTTTAGTAAAAATATAATAAAAATCTTTAAAAAAAATAATTCCATATTTAATAGTAAAATATTCAGATGCGTTTGGATTATTACATAAAATTTAAATAAATATTAAATATTGTATATAGTTATCTTATAATTCCTTGGTAAATTAATTATTAAATATATAAAAAGTAATATTAAGATTTCTATTAATAATGATATTTTTAAATTATTCTTTTTTAAGAATTATTTTTTTATTTGATTATATTTTTTTTATAAGGTCAGGTTTTCTGTTAATAATATCAGTTTTTAAAATTTTTTTATTTTTATAGTAAACAATCTTTATATTATATTTACTAAATAGTTCCTATTAGTAAATTTATTGTCTACTAAATTCTTTGGTGGTAAAAAAAAAAATAAGATTCTTATAATTAAAATATATAATAAAAAAATTTTTAATTTATAGATATATTCTCTATATTTTGCAAACATAAATGATTGTTATAAGTTCTTTATTATAAATTTGGTATCTGAGTTTTATAGTATCAAATTTATAAAATAAATATATAATAGGGTACTATTTATTATCAAAATATAATTAACATAGGCATATATCTAATATAATATCTGAAACATCAATTTTAATTTTAATAAATAATTTCAAATCATATAATCTGAGTATAAGTATTAAAAGAAATGATTATTTTAATATAATAAAAGCATTAATTTAACTAAAAATTATGTTAAATTTAATTCTAATTTTAATAAATTTAATCAGAACTACTGATATATAACTATATTATTTAATAAATTATTGATAGTAGTTGCATAATCTTAAAAAAAATTAAATATTTTTAAATATTTTAAATAGTAACCAATTTTGAATAACTTAAACTTTTCTTAAGTTTATTTGGATTCCATTAATGGTTCTGAAGAATTCATATTTAGTAACTTTGAATTCTATTTTTTCAAATTAAATCTTAAAATTATATTTATCAAACACTTTTAAGATGAGTATAATATATTTATAATCTTCTTCTAAATTATAACTATAAATTAATATATCATCCAAATAAATAACATATATTTTATTAATATAATTTTTAAAAACATAATTTATGAAAATTTAAAAAAATGCTAGGGTATTAGTCAATTTTATAAGTATGACTATATATTCAAATAATCTGTATTTACATCTGAAGACAGTTTTTTAAATATTTTTTAATACAATTTATAAATTATAATATTTAATTACAATATCCAATTTAGTAGATCATTTAATTCCTTGTAATCAATCTAAGAATTCAAAAATAAAAAATAATCCAATTCAATTTTTTATAATAATATTATTAAGACTTTGATAATTAATATATATCCATAATTTGCCATTTTTCTTAAATACAAATAAAATAGGGTGTCCTACTGGAAATTAAAAGAATCAAATATATCCTTTACATAAATTTTTTTCAAGATATTTTTACAATACTTCAAACTCTTCTTAAATATATATATAAATAAGTATAAATTTTAGCATATTACCTTCTTTAAATAATATCTTATAAATAAACTTATTAAATTAAAATAAAATATTTTTATCAAATAACTTCTCAAAAATCTTAATCCACTTAAAAATCCATTTAGAAATTTTAGTAGTAATATCTTTAATAATTTCTTTAACAATCTTATAAATATCTTTAACCTTAATTCATATACATTTAAGAATATTAGACTTATTCCAGAATTAATAATAAATTTCTTTATTAAAAAAATATTCCATTAGTTATAAATATACTTCTTTTCCTTAAATCCTAAGTTTAAAACATTTTTAAAAAATTTAATAATTATATTTAATAAATTTAATAATTTATAATTAAAAACTAATTTCTAAATTATAATCCTATAACTGGTTGTATTTTAAAATAAAATCATTATTTTTAAAATCAAAAATATTAATTATTCTTTTTTTAAAATAATTATTAATAATGAGGATAATAGTAATTTCATATTTAATTATTTTAAAAGAATTTTCTCCAAATACTATAACATTATAATATATTAGTTTAAGAAAAATTAATAACATATATTTTTTAATATATTTTTTTAAAATATAAGTAGTTTTTGTTCTACTATTTATAAAAATTTTAATAAAATTTCTATTAATTATATAAAAAACATTAAAATATTATTTAATAATTTTATTAAATATTTTATCAAATTTTTTTTTAACAAAGCTTAAGCTAAACCATTCAAAATATATTAAAATCCAAAACTTTCTTAATTTAAAAAATTATTAACTAAATTTATAACATTTAAAATAATTTCTTCATTTATTAATAATTTATAATCAATATATTAATATTCAGGTAAACTAAGTAAAAATCAAATAATAAAATAATATAATTTTTTTTATTATTTCAAAAGTATTATCAAGGTTTTAGAAAATAAATATACTCTTAATAAAATATTTAAAATCCAATAAAATCTTTCCTTTATATATTCTTTAACAATTATCTAATTCCATAATTAATTTCCAATATAAATTATCCATTTTTATATTAATATTTATATATAGTAAGATATCCAATATATACTATATATTTAAGTCTTTATCCATACATCATACATTTTATAATATTATTATATTATTTAAATTAAATAACCATTAATTTTAATTTTTTTATAAAAATTTCTTCTTTTTTAATAATATTTCAATAATTATTAAAATCTCTAACAAGTTCTCATCAGCAAAAAATTGTGTTGTCCTCTCAGTCCTCCGAGGACTCAGAGGATCCAGAGAACTTTTGTCCTCTGAAGGCCTTTCGAGGTTAATGAGTACCACATCCTCAGCAGTTATTATAAGATTTTAAGTATCTAAAAACAACTACACCACAAAAACCTTAAAAATTTTATATTATTAAAAATTATTTGTAATATTAATTTAATTGATAATCTTAATAATATTATAATTTAATATAAACTTTCAGATATTATCAATCAAAATAACCTTAAAGATCTTTTTGATAATAATAATCCTCAGTCAGACTCTTAACAACTAAATATAAATTTGCACAATTCAGGTAAAAATATTTAGTTAAAAAATTTTTTTTTTATATTAAAATATTAGATATAAAAGCTAATAAATATATATAAAAAAGCTATTTATATAATACTTTTAGTCTTTTTCCAAATTTTTATTATAAATTTACCAACTTTTTAAGTATAGTTGCTTTTTTATTATTAATAAAAAGAATATTTTAAAGAATATTTTTAATAATAGAGGCAGACTTTAAAAATTTAGTATAAAATCATATTATATATTTATAAATATTAATAAGAATTTCTATTAATCATTTTTTAAAATTTTTTAATAAATTATCAAAGATTTCTAACTAAATTAATAGAGTATATTACAGGTTTTTGGACATCTAACTTACCATACATACTAGCCATTTTAGCACTAATCTGTTGATTTTTTTGACCAGTTTCCCAATTTTTTAAACTTACCCAAAAACAGACTACACTAAAAACAAGAATATAAGTATTTAACAAATTAACCAGGAAATCATATCTTATTCTTATACCCTTAAAAAATTTTCAATATTAATTAATCAAAACTTTACAAATAATTAAGTAGAAAAAGAGGATTTATAATTACAATCTATTAAAAAACTTTTAGTATCTAAAAAGAATTAAGAGCTTACTTCATTTTTATTTTTCAAAAAATCCAAGTAATCTAAACTAATTAGTTTTTTAACACGTGCAGAATAAGTATCAACATTAAAATTAATAAGATTATACATATCTAATATAAAATTCTTTATAAATTTTTATAAATGGCTATAATAATTATTAATAAAATAACAAAACTAATCTTATGATTAGAATATTATAACATATAATTTTAGTAAATATATTTATTTGATTTATTATTAAAACTATTAGCTCAGTTTTTAATAAATATTTAATATATTGTTGAATTTTATTATTATTTGGCCAAATTTTACTAGAGAATTATTAAATAAATATTTTATTTTTTATTTGTATAAAATCTATTAATTCTTTATTTGTTAATATGTTTTTTATATTTTTTTATTAATTACTTTGCTATTTATAGTATTAGATTATGGAAATCTAATAGCATCTGATGATAGTAACAAAGTTTAACTTCTGTTTTGAGATATAAAATAAGAATAAGATATCTTAAATTAAGTTTAATTAAATATATTAGTATTTAAAATATTCCTTCCTGGAAAGAAGGAGAAAGGTACTATAGATAATAAGTGTTTAATAAATAATCTTAAAATTAAAAATAAGATTTTAATTTATTATTTAATTTATTTATTATTGGTAGTTGAATCATAATTTAGATTAAAAATTAACAGACCACAAGTATGTTTTAAGGGTTAAGGAGCAAATATTAAAAGTTTAGGAGTTGAAAGATTTAGTTATTCTGATTAATTAGCTAATAAGATAAAATTGATAAGAGTATTATCTATTTTACTTTTAATAAAATTATAATTTAAAAGATTAATATTAATTTTGTTTTTAAGATTGGTATTACTATTTTAGTTTAATAAGGGGGTAGTGTTAGAAATTAGATGTTTAGCAATTAACACAAATTTTTCTAATATATTTTTTAGCAGTTAAATAATTTTATTAATTTAGTTTTAAATAGGTTGTATTTATTGATTAGTTTTTTTTTTTTATTCTTTATTAAATATTACTGGTTTTAGAAAATTAGAAAGATTTTATTAATTATTATTTTATCTTATTTTTTAAATAGAAATTATTTTAAAATAAAATAATATTAAATAGAGGAAAAAAAATTAATATTAGATTATTAAAATTTGAAAAAAATAATTCTAATAATTTATTAAAAGTAAAATTCTTTATTTAAAAAAAGGGGGGAGATAATATATATATATTCTTTAAATTAAAACAAAATAAAATAAAATTGTACATAAATATTAATAATTTTATACCAAATTACCACTATTATAAAGAGTATTATATATTTATAAATTAATGTAGATGTTAATAAAAAAGTCTTTATTATCTAATAAAAATAAATATAAATAAAATATTATTTTATTTATTAAAATAATTCATCAATTTAAAGTATTAATTATATTAAAAAGTATCTTAAGAGTAGTAGTTATAAGATTATAAAAATCCACTTGTTGTCCGCTATCTTTTAAATTAAGATTGGTAATTATAATAATATCAAATAATTGATTAATGTAATAATCTTTAAAATATAAAATTAGTTTTGTATGAGCTAATAAGTGTTTGTTGAAAACTTCTTATTGTTTTTCTTTTTGACAAAAGATAAAATCTTGACATAATAATTTATAATAAAATAAAAATAATTTGATATACTGAACCCGATGGATTATAATAGTATTAGGATTTTGAAAATTTTCAATTGATACTGCTAATTGATTAAATAGTTAATAAAAAAAATATTTTTATAATATCAGAATTATTAAAATCTTAGTTGTTTAATATATACCTACTAGCAACTACAGCTAGATAGTATGGTTTTAGAAATTTTTAAATTTTTGTATGTAAGTTATTAAGGTGATAAATAGTTATAACTTTTTTTATGGTCTATTATTATTTTTCTAGATATTATTAAGGATCTCTGAAGATATATTTATTGTTTGGTATCAGATTCCCAATATCTTATATTAAAGTCTTATTCTCAAAATCTAAAAATATATAAATATTATTATTTAATTATAAATATTTAATAGCTAATAATTTACTACTATTATTTTTATTAAAAAAACTAGGATCTATTATAAAACTATTAATTATCAGATTTAAAAGATTTTATTTCAATTTAAAACACATGTTTTTTATTAGACTCTGGTAAACTATTTATAACTGGTTAAAATATTAAGACTTATCAAGAAAAGATGTTAGATTTAATTTTTATATTCCAAATATTATTCTCTGTTAATAATTTGTAATAATTTATATATTATAATTAATATAATTTAAATTTTAATAATTTTTTTTAATTTAAAAATAATGTTAAAATTTTAGAGTATCTATTAATTATTTTCCAAAATATTTATACTAATAAATTATACTTTTATAATAACTAAATTAATATATTTTAATTGTATTAAAATAATTAAGAATTTCTAGTTTGAGCTTATATTTAATATTAATTTCTTTTTTTTTTAATTATAACTTTTGATATTTTTGTAATTAGCTTATTCTCTCAGCTTGTATATAATTTTTAATGTCTAACAGTACCTACTACCACTCTTATATTTTCTTTTGACAAGATCCAAAATTTCAAAATTATAAAAAAATTAATTTAATTTAATAAAATTTTTACTAATACTAATTCAACTGTTGATTAATTATTTTATTAATATAACTATAATATTATATAAGTAGATAGAAATCAATAAAATATTAAATATAAATTAAAATCTGGTTAAACTCTTAATATTTAGTAGTTTCTAACAAATTCTAAAAAATTATAGCCAAATAATAAATGATAATTTTACTAATCATACAAAGTTCTTTCCCTTACCATTGTATAATTTGTGAAAATAGTTTTTTAAAATTAAAGAAATTAGGATATGCTGGGAGTTTGACCTAAATTCAGTTAAAACTATTAAATTATTTATATTATTAAACAAATTAATCAATTTAATCTAATATATTTTTCAAGGTACTAAAATAAAGACCGTATAAGAGATTTAATTTAAAAAATATATATAATAAAATTTCAAAAATTTAATAAAAGTTTAACAAAGCTTAGCTTGATCTTTTACTATTTAACTTTTTAATTAATAATTTTTGAATTTATTAAAACAAAGTTATTAAAAATTAAAGTTTTAGTTTATTATAAAAATAATAATTATAATTTACTATCCCTAGGGTATATTTTCCAAGACTTTGAGCATTTATTTTACAAATAAAATAAGATCTTATATTAATATTAAATAAATTAGTATATTCTATGTAATTTACAATCTAACTACATAACTAAAGTATATACAAATAAATAAAGTTATTAATATATTTCAGATTAAAACTAAGTTTTATAAAATTCTTAATATCTAATTCTAGCTCCTATTTATTTAACAATTAGAATATTTTAAATAAAATTTTTTAAATATCAATATTAACTTTTAATTTTTGATAATTATTAAAATCTTTTTTTTTTGATAGTATTAATATAAGGGTAAGTAGAATCCAAGTGAATAGTAATAGCTTATTATAGATATTAAAAAACAGATTACTAATTATTAAATAGATTAGTTATAATTTTTTATTATTAGAGAAATTGGTCAAATAAGTAGTATTTAATGTATAAATAATAGGAATTAATATTAAACCTTCTGGTAATATCAATTAAAAAATAGTCAGCGTTTGACACGCAACGTGATGTACAAGAGAAACACATTTTGAGTAGAAATATAAAAAAATTAAAATTATATACTTATATCTCCTACCACTAGTTACTTGTATGCAATTTTAAATATAGCTGTTTATTTTCCAAATTATATTTTTTAATTAATGTGTATATTAGATTATTAGTATACGCTAGCTGCTTAAAAAAATAACTTATATAATTGATAGGATTATAATAGAAGTATTCTTATAGTTTTAGATTTTTAATTATCTAATTATAGATTGAAGTTTGAAAATTAAAATTTAAATTTTTAATCATATTTTTAATTTATTTTTAAAGGGTATGTGTAAATTAGAAGAATGTATTGAAAAACTCTAAAAATCTATTATTAAAAAAATTATTAATTTTAGTTTTTAATATTTTATTTTGTATTAATTATCTCGCTAATTTATAATCTATATAATTTGTAAATAGATAAAATAAGTTTTTAATTAATTATAATAATAAATCTTTAAATATAATTATAGTATTAATATTTGAGTATATATCTGTATAAACTTTTGGAAAACATTTGGAGTTTGAGGAAGAAGAAAAATCGCATAAGTTTTCTAATTAAATTAATTAAATTTTAAAATATAAAATTAAACACTCAAAATCTAAAATATTATTTTCAATAGTAGTTTAAAAGTTTTGATGGTGGAACCAATTTTTATACGTATTGTGCTAATTAGTTTTTGAATATGGTTATAAGTAAAATTAATATGGAAAACCTGAGGCAGACATATTAATAGTATTATTATATTTAATAATTTAAAAAAAAATTAAAAAATAATAAAAATTAAAAAATATTAGGCATTTAATATAAACTCTTTCTAAGTTTAAAATATTTTTTAATAATTTTAAATTAAAAAAGTATTTAATAAAAAAAAAAATGGGTTATTTAATAATAAAAATTTTTTTAATTTAATTTAATTTTGTAATATGATATGGTGATCAAAATCTTTTAATTATATTTCTAAAAACTAGTATTTACCCCTATGTATTTTAAATAATAAATAGATTTAAAATTTTTAATATATTAATAATATATAAATCTAGAATATTTAAATATAAAAATAAATAAAAGCAAAAAATATTTAAAGAATATATTTAAGTTTATTAAAATTTGATGAAAATTTTTATTAATTTTAAATAATTATCTAAAAACAAACTTAATAATAAATTGTATAATAATATATATTAGTTTATAATATTATTAATTATTATTTTTTTTTTATTACTATTATTACCGTTATTATTTTTATTTTATTTTATTTTTATTTAATACTTAGCGCTTTTGTAAAGTTTTTTAATTTTAAATAGATTTTAGAAGTCTTATATCTGTTAATAATTTATGTATTAAATAAGTTATCAATTCTAAAATACCATTTTTAATATTTTTACTCCAATACTAAAATAGAGTATAATAGTAGATTGTTAAAAATTACCCATCTCCAAAATCAAAAACTTAAAACAAATTAAAATTTTAATAAAATAACAAACCATAATCTTGATTAAATATTAAAAAATGGGGTAGATTTTCTTTTTTCTAATTTAACTTCTAATATTATTGATTTGTATATACCTGATCTTGGATATCTTAAAAACATAACCCTAGAACAATTTTAAAATAATAATAAATTTTTTAAAAATATTATTAATTTTCTAATTATTTTTTTAAATATACTTATATATCCTAATTATTTAGAATCCAATTCTGATACTAAAAACCTTAATAAAATTAAAAACCCTAATTTATTTAAAAATTCTACTAATATTAAATTAACTTTCATATCTATCAATCTTAGATATAAAAATTCAAGACTAAAATATTTAAAAAATTTAGATAGTCCAATAGCAGATATTAAAAGATTAGTAGTAGCAGTAGGATTATCTAGACTATTAGGTAAAAAAAATAATAAAAAAAAATCTAATAAAAATATAGGTAAGAAATTTGCTAATAAAAAACCAGATAAATAACAGATTTCTAAAATCTTATTTTAGATTGTAAAAAAATTTTAACTAATAAATATAAGATAATATCTATTATAAGAGAAAGAGAATTGCGAAAGATAAAATTAAAAATAAAGTTAAAGATAGTAGTAAAGATGGTAGTAAAAATAATAATAATAACAATGATGATAATGATAATAATGATGGTGGTAGAGTTACACTACCAAAAAAAAAAAAATATAAAATTAATAAGTATTCTAAAATAATAAATTATAAAATACTAAAAATCAGCTAACAGCCTCTTAATTAAAAAAATCAATATTAATATAACAATTATAAGAAATAATAAAACTATAGGAATCTCCAGAGTTAATAGCATAATTGAAGAACAATCTTTTTAAAAATTAGAAAATAAAAATTAGAATTTTATAAAAAATTTTTAACATTTACTAATAACTTATACTAAGCAAAAGATATAACAAAATTACTAATATAAAAATTATTATTAATTTTAATTTAAATAATCTTAATTATACTTATTTTAGGTTAAAAAATAAAATAACTACTAAAATAAATTTAAAAAATAAGTTTTTATGAAATACTAAAAATTTATTATAAGATATTAACTTATATATATAAACTAAGTTAAACTTAAAAATCTTATCTTAAATGATAATTAGTAAGTTATTGTTAATTTTTTAATAGTTATCTAAACTAAAAAACTAATGTACTAAGTCACAGAACCAGTAGATTTTATAAGTCTGGTATTAGGTAATAGTAGAGGAGATAGAGGAGATAATAGAGATAATAAAAATAGTAAAGATAAGGGTATCGAACTCTTAAATACAAATAAGAAAAAAAATAATAAATATAGGGTAGTAGACTTTATAAATTTTTCAAACTATAAATATAATATTTTGTATTATATTAATAGCTAATAAGAGTAAACTAGCTAGAAAAATTTTAATATTAAATAAAAAAAAAATTTCATTTTTAAAATTATAAAATCAATTTATTTTAGTATTATTAAAAATATAATCTTTATAAATAATTAGATTAATATTAGAAGTCTAAAATTAACTAACAATAATTTAGTAAAATCCATTTTTATTAATTTAAAAAAAATTATTTAAAATATATTTAAAAAATATAAGGAAAATATAAAAACTATTTTAAAATATGTTATTTTAAATAAATATATATATTTTAATAATAGTCTTATAAAAGACTTCAAGAATTTTTAATTAAAAGTAAAATAAAAAAAAACAAAAATTGAAAAAGCTAGGAAAAAAATAAATAAAAAGAAATTATAAAAGGTTATAATAGTAAATATTTATTAGTTTATAACTAAATACTAAAAATTTATTAATTTATTTTTATAATTATTTTTAATAAATTTATTATTAATATTTTTTTTATTATTATTATTATTTTAAAATTATTAAAAGCTTTAGTTTTACCTTCTTTTAAAATTCATATCAAAATCTAGATATTTTATTTAGATAATATTATTAGATTTATTTTTATTTAAGATAATATAAACTATTTGTATAAAGACTTTAAGAATTTGAAAGTAGATAATTTTAATACAATTAAATTTTATAATATAAATATAAATTAGATTATTATAATTTTAATAAATTTAAATATCTTTATAATTATAAAAAATAGTAGGATAGTTTTAATTTATTTATAACTAAGAAAAAATTATATTAAGTTAATAAAAAATAATAATTATTTTTTATATAGAAAAATTACTTTAACTAATATTTTAAGAATGTGGTTAAATAATATATAAATAATAATTTAAAAAAGTATAATAATAGTAAAATTATATTATTTTTATATTATTTTTTATTAAATTTTTTAAAACTCTAACTCTTCTCTAATTAGTAGAATAATTTAGTTAAATTTTAAGAAAATAATAATAGTAATAATAATAGCAACAATAACAAGATTAAGTAAAATGGGTTGAAAATGCTAAAAAATTAATAAAAGACTAAATTGAAAAATTAAAAAAAACTAAAATATAGTTAGTTAATATATTTTCTTTGAAAATTTAAAAAAATTAAAAAAAAATTTTATTAATAGCAAGAGTATTAGAGAAAACTATAATAATCTTCTAAAAAATTATAACAAAGATATTTTTATTTAGATTTAATTATATATTTAATGTGAGATTGATTAATCTAATAAATAACTTATAATAAAAATAATGTTTTTTTTAAAAAAACATATATCTTATTTAATTAATTGAGTAATGAAAAGATTATAGGAGGTCTGTAGCAGATTCTCAGTATCTACCTTCAGGCTAAGATAAAAGGTATTATTTAAAAAGATTTTTTTAAGGAAAAAAAGAAATATGATAATCAATAATTAAAATTATATATACATATATAAATCTAACAAATTTCAAACCTTTTCAAAGATATTCCGAAGACTCTGAACATCTTCTTTTGTACTCTCGATAATTCTTTTCGCTATCGATTTAGATATGTTTGGTGAAAATGACTTTTGATGGGGCGCCAGCCTCTGAGCGTCTGAGGCCGTCCTCTACACGACCCCTGCAACCTCTCAACACCACCAAAGATCCTCTCAGGCTACTAGATTTTTTGCTGATGGCCTGCATTATATTTGACAATCATAATAAGATAAATAGCATATTAATAAAATTTATAAAAACTTTATTAAAATCATTCTATAAAATAAAATCTTTCTATAAAAATATTATTTATATAAAAAGTATAAACATTCTCTAATTTATAAAATTTATAAATTTTATATAAATAACATCTTCAATTTCTATATTTTATAAAGCATATTTTAAAAATTTATATTTTTAAATTTTTATATTTATAAAACCTATTATTATTTTTTAATTTTGAATATTAATTATATTATTTTTTTAAGTATTGCTTAATTAGTTTATCTTTTTTTATAAAAATTTCTTTATATAAATTATTATCTAAAATATTTTATTAATTTTCTTTATTATAAGTAGCTTGAAATTATTTTTTAAAATAAATTTTAAATTAATAAAATCTAAAATCTTTAAAAATAAATCAATTTTATATTTTATCCTAATATTAGTATTCTTATCTTAAATCATTAGTTAAGTCTCAAATATATCATAAATATTATTTTAAAAAAAAATTATTCCAAATCCAATAGTATTCTTCAATAATAAATAAATTAAATCATCTAGATAATATAACATATTTTTATTCTATATCTAATATTTCAAAAATATCCTAATTAAAGAATATAGCTTTCATTTACCACTCTTCTTCAATCAACTCTTCAAATTAAATAATAGTTTGTTAATTAGTTCAAGTATTGCTCATAACATTATAAATTTATTGGAGAATAATTTTAAAGAAGTCTTTTTCAAAAATAGTTTGATTAATAGTAATATTAAAAATTTTATTAAATTCTTGTTTTGGTTTAAATTCTTAATATTCATTTTTATATTTAAATTTGTTATAAGTTTTGCATTATTTATATAATTTTTTGTGGTTTATAATGTGAACTTGTTTAGGTTACTATTTTTTTTGGGGTTGATTCTGTTTATAGTTTCTAGCTATATATTCTTTTTTATTGTATTTAAAATAAATAAATTTATTAGATTTTAAAAATTTGTTATATTATAATTTATATTAATTCTAAATGGCTCCTAGCTTTATAGGGATTAATCTATAAGTAATTTTAAAATTTTATTTTTAACCATTTTATTACCATTAGTTTTGAGGTTTGTTATTGAATTTTAATTATTTTTAGTTAGGTTTGTAAGTATTCTGATATTTTGCTTTATTATAAAATCAATTATTTTAATAAGTTTACTAATTTCCAAAATTAGATTGTTTTGGTATTCTAAATCATGTCATATTAGCTTTGTTGTTTTTGTAAAAAGCATTATTAAGTTTAATAATGAAAAATTGCATTTCCTTATATATAAATTCTTTATTAGTAGTTTTTTATTATATGATTTTTTATTTTTATTAAGGTTTGAGTTCTTCTTTGATATGATAAAATAGTTATTCATCATTATAATCTATAAAAAAAAATGTATTAATCAAGTTCTTGGAAATAACTTTTTACTGATTTTTTTTATCAAAATTTATAAAATTTGCGGAGAGTTTTTTTTTGCTTATTTTTATATCCACAAATCTATCTAAAAAATTTAATAAAAACAGTATAATTAATAAAAATTAAAATAATATCAAAAATTTCATAACATCATTAATAAGAAATACTTTTATCATATTTTTCATAATAAATATTATAGATATTAAAAGTAGTTTTTTTAAAGAAGAGGGATACATAGCAAACTTTATATTCATCATTAAAAAAATCTTTAAGTCAGAAATAGAAAATATTATTAAATTATTTAAAAAATTAATTAAGTTTTATAAAAAATCCTCCAAATTTAATTAGCTTTGGTAGTTTGATGTTATTGCAGAAAATGCTTTGTTAATTATTTCTATGATTAATAAATTCATTATTATTACTAGGAGTTAAGTTGTTGTTACTAAAATCCTTATCAAAATTTTTTAATAATAGTTAACATCCTTTATTTTTATTTTTAAAAATAAATTTAGAATATATCTTGTTCTTATATAATAGTTCTGATTGGTTTGATTTTAATAATCTAAAATTTTTATTTTTGTTTATGGGAATTTATTTTTTAGTTATTGTATAAATTCCAGTATAAATATAAATAACTATTATAATCTGTTTTAATATCTGTGTTACAATTTTTAAATTTTTTAAATATCTAGAATTATTTGTAAATATAATATTCATAAGTTCATTTTTAAAATCTTCTATTAATATATCTAACTTTTCATTAACTTAAATACTAATATTAATATATAACTTATCATTTTTCTAAAAGATATCATTTTCTTTGTTAAGTAAATTTATAGTTAGTTCTAATTTAAATAGAAATAATACTTCTCTTAATTATCTTCTAACATATTCATTAATTTAGTTGATTCAATGAGCAATTAATTTATATTAATATTAAAATATATTATAAAAAGGTATATAATCTCCTTCATCATCTATTATCTCATATTCCAATATAATAAAATTTTTAAAATCAAATTCTATTATTAATATATATATACTTCTTTTTCAAATCTAAGTAAAATCAGTCAAAATATTACACTTTAATCAAATCTGTTTAATTAAATATTAATCTTTTATTCTAAAATATCTGGGTTCTCAAATCTAAAAGTATATATATTGCAAAATATCAAAAAATAATATATAAAATATATAATAATAATAAAAATTATAATAAACTATAAATCTATATTATATTTTAAGTTGATCAATAAAAAGTAAGAACTATTTATTAATTCTAACAATAATTTTATATATATAATAATACTTTATATAAATGATAGTGATTATATACTTACTTTGTTTGTATTATGATTATGTGAGCTTGATAAACAGTACTCATTGTTTATCTATTCATTTTATCTATTGTACAAACTTGTGAGTAAGTTATGTGATAGATAACTTTTATATGATAAGGGTCTGAGTGGGACAAATAAATATAAATATATAAAAAATAAGGGTTATATAGAAAATACAGTAAGCAAAACTGGGAATAACATAGTGTAGAACAGAGTACAAGTAATTGTACTGTCAAGACCGTAGGTCTGTAACAAAATATTAATTTAAAATCTGATTTCTTAATCTTTTTTGATTAATAGAAGAAGGTAAAAAAATCTTAGAATTTAAATAGGTTTATTTTAAATTTATAAAAATAATAAAAAATTTTGAATATTTAAGTTAGAGTCTATTTAATTCTAGTAAGTTTTATATAAATTAAAAATAATTTAATTTTATTTTATATATTTAAAATATTTTTTGAGATTTAATACAGTTTTAACTATACCTAATACAAAATTTAAAAGAATTTTTTAATATATTTTAATTTAAAAAAATACTAAAATTATCAATAGAATATAAAAAATAATTAATAATTAATTATATCAAAAAATTATGGGATATCTTGGATTTGAGCTAGGCCTTAGCAGTATACTTATAATCCTTTTTGATTTTATAAATATTTTTAAAATTAAATTTTTATTTTAGTTTTTTATCAAAGTTTAAAACTTAAATATATTAAGCTTTTTAAGTTTTAACTGAGAATTTTTAAATTTAAAACCTATTTTCCTATTATATTATTCAAGTGATAAAAGATTAATAAAAAAATAGATTTTATTAAAATTATATATTTTTTTAGAAGTTGGATATAAGTTAATATAATAATTTTTACAGGAAATCTATAGCAAAACTAGAAATATTAATAAATTTTTATAATATAATAAGTAATAAAATAATATAATTAGCCTTTATTACTAAATTAAAATTATATAATAAGAAATCAGTATAAGAAGTGCACAACTTTATATAATTAAGTAAACACCAATCAATTGATTATAAATAAAAAAATTTTTAAATATATTGAATAATTATTTTAATATATAAGATTCTTGGTTTAGCTTATTTGATATCTTATTTATTTAAAAACTGAATATACCTATTTAATACTCATATAAATTTAAATACTTAAAATGATATATATTTTTATAACAATAGTAATACAAATGTTAAGACAAATTTTGATAAAGATAATATAATTAAAAAAATAATTTAAAAGTTTGTATATATTTTTAAAAGGACTTAGTAGAGCTTTTAGATATTTTTAAATAAAATCTTTTTATTTTTTTAATAAAGTACCGAAATATAAATGGCATCAGATGGGCAGGATGGGTGTAATAAAAAGGCCTCCATTTTAATGCCAAGATGCAAAACTGTCTTTTTCCTGATGCTTATTAAATTTATATAATTAACTTACTATTAGTATAATAACTAAATTTAATTTTAATTTATGAATAACAATTTAAAAAACTATTAGTCTATTTTTACCTAATAAATTACTATTATTTTATATTTTAAACATTTTAATAATAATAGTCTAAAGTTAAATATATATAAAAGCATATTTAAGGACTTTTTAATACAAAATTTTTTTATAAAATTTTTTTTTTATACTTTAGAAAGTTGCTGTTGGCCTTTATAAACTAGATTATATAATTATTAAATGTTTAGTCAGTTCTAGAAAATAGAATATAATATTACATAAATAATAACAATAATTCTTAATAACTGGCCGTTTTTAAAAGCTTCTATTATTATAACCATATTGTTATACTTTGGTCAAGTCCGTCTAACCAAACACTGATCTCTCACTCTAAGATATCTGGGTTCTCAGATCTGGGAGTATATATACTGCAAGATATTAAAGAATGATATATGAGATATGTAACAATAATAAAAATTATAGTAAACTATAAATCTATATTATATTTAAGTTAACCAATGAAAAATAAGAATTATTCATCAGTTTTAACAATAGTTTTATATACATAATAATATTTTATATAATTAATAATAATCATATGTATGTATTTTAGTGCTTGCATGCATACATAATCGCATGCATGTATTTCAATGCTTGCATATACACATGTTATGTGATATATAGAACAGGATTTTAAGCAAAATAGGTAATGTAGTATATAGGTGGGTAGTCTTTTTAGAAGAGATATAATAAAGTAAAACTGGGAACTATGTAGTATAAAATGAGGTATAGGTAATTATACTATTAAGATTATAGGTCTGTGATACTATCTCCTTCTTTTAAGAAACAGGTTCCGTATAGAAACAACTTTTGTAAGGATTTTGTTTTTGTAAGAAATAAAGGTTTATGTAGAAGTTAAATTTTATATAATTAAAAATTACTTTATAAAATTAATATTTAGTATAGGTATATTTTTGGGTATAAATTATTATTCTGTGTAAAACTTCTATTTGTATGAATTTGTGTGAGGTAAAAATAATATAAACAATAATGTATAAAAAAGATAATAATTAAATTAGGGTAATAATTTTAAAACTTAAACTTTAAAATATTCTTGTAAGAGGACAATTAATATATATTTAAAAATTAAGTATAAATACTGGTAGAATATGTAAGTAAAAAGAATAAAACATCTTTTTATCAATGTTGAAATTTATAAACTGATTATATTGAAAAATTTAGAATTCTTATTTTTAATTTTTGTAAATATTGTATAAGAAACAATCATCTGTATATCATTATGTCTAATTATAAAAATTATATAATTTATACTAGAAATGGTTGGAGGGGCTGTATTACTAATTTTTATAAATTTTTCTTAAATAATCAGAGTGGATTTTGTTAATTCTTTTTAATTAAGCAACTAAATTATTAATTAGATGAACGAAAGAAGGAATTGGAGGGTTTAAAAGAGGAATAAATTATAGTATAGTAAAAAGCTATTAAACTTCAAGCAAAAATTAATCAAAAATAAAAAGAATTTTGTTAAATTAAATAAAAATATCTAAAAACCATAGTATATAAAGAAAAATCCTTAAATATTAAAAAAAATTAAACAAAAGTAAAACAGTCTTCCAGAAAAATTAAAGAGTTCGGGATAAAATTATTAATACTAATTCCAAAAATTTCTGGTTTTGATTATACTAAATTCTTATAATCTTAGTCCAAAATTAGATTTTTTCTTAATCTTCTTTATTCTTATTTTATAGATAATAATATAATTCTTTGATTAAAATAAATTTAGATAACTTCTAAAAATATATTATTTTCTAAAATCCAAAAGTCATCCTATAGTCCATAAAATAATAACCATCTAATAAAATATTTGTTTTTTTCATTAGATTTGTCTAAAATCTTTTTGAATTTATATAGTTTTTGAGTTTTAATTCTTTATTATTAAAATCTTCTCTTAAATTCTTAGAAATTAGTTCTAAAAGTAAAATATAAAATAATCAATGTATTCATATAAGTCCTAAAATTTCAAATTTAAAAATATTATTACTAAACTTCTTTATAATTATGAAAAATCCATATTTCTAGTAATCGAGCTTTTTGCTTTAGTATTCTTTTTGTTTAATATATTTAACAAGTAAATATATTTTATCTCCTTCTTTCAAAAGTAATATTTCTATTCTTTTCTGATTATAATAATATAACATTCGTTTTATCATAAATTAAAAAAATTTTTAAAGGTTTTTATAGAGGTTTTTTATATTTTTAATATATTTGTTTGTTTAAAAAACTATTTTTTTTGGAATTAAAAATAAAAGTATAGTTATCAGGTTCCATCCTCTAAATACCTCATAAAAGATATACTTAATAGTTAAATATTTTAAAATATTGTAAGTAAATTTAAAACTAAAGAGTAGCTTAATTTAATTGTTTTATAC
The DNA here is from genome assembly GCA_036971345.1 of Dactylellina drechsleri. Classification (NCBI taxonomy): domain Eukaryota; kingdom Fungi; phylum Ascomycota; class Orbiliomycetes; order Orbiliales; family Orbiliaceae; genus Dactylellina; species Dactylellina drechsleri. Next base: position 50,884 of record JAJTUB010000102.1, on the reverse strand, counting down.
AATATTTAAGAAATTGTGTAACTACATTTCTATTATCTGAATGATTTGTTTGGTTGTTTTATCTATTTGAGTATGTCTTTTATTAGTAATATTAATCTTAATTCTAATCTAATTTCTAATTGAATTTTAGAATTTACTAAAAAATAGGGGTATCTTTATTGTAGATGTGTTTGATTTATAAACCATATTAATTAAATATTTGTTTATTATAAACTTATTTAAATTTTTTTATAAACCATTTAAAATTCCATGGTTTTAGAACTATTACTTTACTAAATTTGCAAATAATGATTAATACTTTGTCATAGATAGTATTAATAAATAAATTTTATGATTTTAATATTCTTTAGATAAAATCATAAAAAATAACTTAAAAAAGTACTAATGGTACATTGTGAAATTATAATTTTCTATAAAATAAATATCAATTAAGTTTATTTCTACAATACATATCACAAATCTTAATATATTATACAATATATTATTATATTTAAAACCAAAAGTAATTTTTGGTTAAAAGTTCTTGAGTTTGTTCAACTTCTAAATATCCATAAACTAACATATTATAATATTACTTAATAAGTTTCTATTAAAGATCTTTAATAAAAATATAATAAAATTTTTTAAAAAAAATAATTCCATATTTAATGATAAAGTATTCAAGTATGTTTGAATTATTAGATAAAATTCAAATAATTATTAAATACTATTTATAGCTTTCTTTCAATTCCTGAATAAATTAATTGTTGAGTATATAAAAAATGGTATTAAAAATTTAATTAATAGTAATATCTTTGAATAATTTTCTTTTAAGAATTGCTCCTTTATCTGGTTATATTTTTTTCATAAGGTCAAATTTTTTGTTAATAGTATTTACTCCTAAATTCTTTTTATTTTTACAGTATATAATCTTTATATTATATTTATTAAGAAGTTTTTATTAGCAGACTTATCATTTATTAAGTTTTTTAATAATAAAAAAAAAGGTAAAATTTTTATAATTAGAGTATATAATAAAAAGTTTTTTTATCTATAAATATACTTTCCATATTTTATAAATATAAATAATTGTTATAAGTTTTTTATCATAAATAGGATATCTAAGTTTTGTAGTATTGAATTTATAAAATAGATATACAATAAAATATTATTCATTATTAAAATGTAATTAACATAAGTATACACCTAACACAACATCTAAAATATTAATTTCAATTTTAATAAATAATTTCAAGTCATATAATCAAAATATTAATACCAAAAGAAATAATTATTTTAATATAATAAAAGCGTTAATTTGATTAAAAATCATATCAAATTTAGTTTTTATTTTGGTAAGCTTTGTTAGAGCTGCTGATATATAGCTATATTATTTAATAAATCATCAATAATAATTGCATAATTTTAAAAAAAATTAAATGTTTTTAACTATTTTAGATAATAGCCAGTCTTAAATAGCTTGAACTTTTTTTTAAATTTATTCAAATTTTATTAATCATAATTATAGCTTCGAAGAATTTGTATTCAATAACTTCAAATTCTATTTTTTCAAATTAAACCTTAAGGTTATATTTGTTGAACACTTCTAAAATAAGTATAATGTGTTTATAATATTCTTCTGGTTTATAACTATAAATTAATATATCATTTAAGTAGATAACACATATTTTATTAATATAATCCTTAAAAACGTGATTTATAAAGATTTAAAAGGATACAAAAGCATTAGTTAATCCCATAAACATAACTATATATTCAAATAATCCATATCTACATCTAAAAGCAGTTTTCTAAATATCTTTAAATATAACTCATAAATTATAATATTTAATTATGATATCTAATTTAATAAATTGTTTAACTCCTTATAATCAATCTAAAAATTCAAAAATAAGCAGTAATCCAGTTCAATTTTTTATAATAATATTATTAAGACTTTGATAATCAATATATATTCATAATTTGCCATTCTTCTTAAATATGAATAGGATAGGGTGTCCTATTGAAAATTAAGAAAATTAGATGTATTTTTTGTATAAATTTTTTTTAAAATATTCTTACAATGCTTCAAGCTTTTTTTAAATATATACATAAACAAGTATAAATTTTAATATAATATCTTTTTTAAATAATATCTCATAAGTAAACTTATTAAGTTAAAGTAAAATATTTTTATTAAGTAATTTTTCAAAAGTTTTAATTTATTTAAGAATCTATTTAAAAATTTTAGTAATATCTTTAATAATTTTTTTAATAATTTTATAGATATCTTTAACTTTAATCTATATACATTTAAGAATATTAGGCTTATTTTAGGATTGATGATAGATTTCTTTATCAGAGAGGTGTTCCATTAGTTGTAAATGTACTTCTTTTCCTTAAATTCTAATTTTGAAACGTTTTTAAATAGTTTAATAATTGCATTAGGTGAATCTAATAGTTTATAATTAAAAATTAATTTCTAAATCATAGTCCCATAACCAGTTATATCCTAAAATAAGATTATTATTCTTAAGGTTAAAAATGTTAACTATTCTTTTTTTAAAGTGATTATTAATAATAAAAATAATAATAATTTTATATTTAACTATTCTAAAAAAACTTCCTCCAAATACTATAATATTATAATAAATAGGTTTAAAGTATATTAGTAATATATATTTTTTGATATAATTTTCTAAAATGTAAGTAGTTTTTGTTCCATTATTTATAAAAATTTTAGTAAAATTTTTATTGTATAGAAAATATTAAAATATTATTTTATAATTCTATTAAATATTTTATTAAATTTTTTTTATAATAAAACTTAAGTTAGACTGTTTAAAATGTGTTAAAATTTAAAACTTTTTTAATTTAAAAGTTTATTAATAAAGTTTATAATATTTTATATAATTTTTTTATTTATTAACAATTTATAAGTAATGTACTGATATTTTGGTAAATTAGGTAAAAATTAGGTAATAAAATGGTATAGTTCTTTTTGTTATTTTAATAATATTATTAAAGCTTTGAGAGGTGAGTATACTCTTAGTAGAATGTTCGAAGTTTAATAAATTTATTTTTTTTTGTATTTTTTGGTAATTATTTGGTTTTATAATTGGTTTTTAGTATAGGTTATTTATTCTTGTATTTATATATTGTAAGGTATTTAGTATATGTTATGTATTAGGATTTTTATTTATATATTATGTATTTGCTGATATTATTATATTATTTAAATTGGATAACCATTAATTTTAGTTTTTTTGTAAAAGTTTCTTTTTTTTTAATAATATTCCAATAATTATTAAAATCTTTAGTAAGTTTTATATTATATTTAATAATTATAATGAGATAAATGGTATGTTGATAAAGTTTATAAAAACTTTATTAAAATTATTTTATAAAATATAATTTTTTTATAGGGATATTATTTATACAAAAAAGTATAAACATTTTCTAATTTATAAAATTTATAAATTCTGTATAAATAATATTTTTAATTTTATATTTTATGGAGCATATTTTAAAAGTTTGTATTTTTGAATTTTTGTATTTATAGAATTTATTATTATTTTTTAGTTTTAAATATTAATTATATTATCCTTTTAAACATTACTTAGTTAATTTATTTTCTTTAATAGAAATTTTTTTATATAATTTATTATTTAAAATATTTTGTTGATTTTTTTTGTTGTAAATAGCTTAAAATTATTTTTTAAAATAAATTTTAAATTAATAAGGTTTAGAGTTTTTAAAAATAAATTAATTTTGTACTTTATCTTAGTATTAATATTCTTATCTTAGATTATTAATTAAGTTTTAAATATATTATAAATATTATTCTAAAAAAAAATTATTTCAGATCTAGTAATATTTTTTAATAATAGGTAAATTAGATTATTTAGATAGTATAATATATTTTTATTCTATATTTGATATTTTAAAAATATCTTAATTTAGAGACATAACTTCTATTTATTAATCTTTTTTTATTAATTCTTTAAATTGAATAATAATTCATAGTATTTCTTTTATTATTTTATTTCAAATTTATTAACTAGTTTAAATATTACTCATAGCATTACAAATTTGTTGAAAAATAGTTTTGAGGGAGTTTTTTCCAGAAATAATTTACTTAATAACAACATTAAAAATTCTATCAAACTCTTATTCAAGTTCAAATTCTTAGTATTCATCCTTATATTCAAATTCACTATAAGTTTTATATTATTTATGTGATTTTTCATAATTTATAATGTAAACTTGTTTAAATTACCATTCCTTCTAGAATTAATTTTGTCTATAGTTTCTAGCTATATATCCTTATTATATTTAAAACAAACAAATTTATTAGATTTTAGAAATTTATTATATTATAATTTATATTAATTCTAAGTAGCTCCTAGTTCCATAGGGGCTAATCCATAAATAATTTTAAGAATCCATCCTTAACCATTTTGTTACTATTAGTTTTAAAACTTATTATTAAATCTTAATTATTTTTAATTAAATTTATAAATATTTCACTTTATTATAAAGTCAATTATTTTAATAAGTTTGTTAATTTTGGGATTAGATTATCCTGATATTCTGAATCATATCATATTAGCTTTATTATCCTTATAAAAAATATTATTAAATTCAATAATAAAAAATTATATTTTTTTATACATAAATTCTTTATTAATAGTTTTTTATCATATAACCTCTTATCTTCATTAAAGTTTAAATCCTTCTTTAATATAATAAAATAATTGTTTGTTATTATAATTTATAAAAAAAATATATTAATTGAGTTTTTGGAAATAACTTCTTATTGATCCTTTTTGTTAGAGTTTATAAAATTTATAGAGAGCTTTTTCTTATTTATTTTTATATTTATAAATTTGTTTAAAGAATTTAATGAAAACAACATAATTAGTAAGGATTAAAATAATATCAAAAATTTTATAACATCATTAATAAGAAATGCTTTTATCATACTTCTCACAATAAATATTATAAATATTAAAAATAGTTCCTTTTAAAAATAAGGATACATAACAAACTTTATATTCATCATTAAAAAAATCTTTAAATCAAAAATCAAAAATATTATTAAACTATCTAAAAAATTAATCAAATTTTACAAAAAATCCTCCAAATTTAATTAACTCAAATAGTTTAATATTACTACAAAAGGTATTTTATCAATTATTTCTATAATAAATAAATTCATCATCACTACTAGAATTCAAATTATTATCACTAAAATCCTTATCAAGATTTTTTAATAATAATTAACATCCTTTACCTTTATTTTTAAAAACAAACTTAAAGTGTATCTTACTCTCATATAATAATTCTAAATAATTTAATTCTAATAATTTAAAATTTTTATTTTTATTTATAGAAATATATTCTTCAATTATTATATAAATTCTAGTATAAATATAAATAATTATTATAATTTATTCTAATATTTATATTATAACTTCTAAATTTTTTAAGTATCTAGAATTATTTGTAAATATAATATCTATAAACTTGTCTTCAAATTCTTCTATTAATATAACTAACTTTTTATTAACTTAAATACCAGTATTAATATATAACTTATCATTTTTCCAAAAAATATCATTTTCTCTATTTAATAAGTTTATAGTTAGTTCTAATTCAAATAAAAATAATATTTTTTTTAATTATCTTCTAAAATATTTATTAATTTAATTAATCTAATGAGCAATAAATTAACTAAAATATAAAAATATATTATAAAAAGGTACATAATCTCTTTCATCATCTATTATTTTATATTCTAATATAATAAAATTTTTAAAATTGAATTTTATTATTAATATATATATGCTTCTTCTTCAAGTCTAAGTAAGATTAGTTAAAATATTACATTTTAATCAAATTTATTTAATTAAATACTAATCTCTCACTTTAAAATACCTGGGTTCTTAAATCTGAAAGTATGTATACTACAAAATATCAAAGAATAATATATAAAATATATAACAACAATAAAAATTATAATAAACTATAAATCTATATTATATTTAAGTTAATTAATAAAAAGTAAGAACTATTTATCAGTCCTAGCAATAATCTTATATATATAACAATACTTTATACAATTAATAATGATTACATACATACATTTCAATACTCGCATACACATATAATTACATACACACATCTTAATACTTGCATACACACATGTTACATAATACATAGGACAGGATTTCAAGCAAAATAGGTAATATAGTATATAAATAGGTAACTTTTTTAAAAAAGATATAATAAAACAGAACTAGAAATTATGTAACATAAAATGAGGTACAGGTAATTATGCTGTCAAGACCATCTGTGACACATATTTACTTCATTATATGTATATTTATTAGTTATCTCTAATTTATTCTATGAAAAACTAGTTTGTTTGGCTAAATACTGTGGTTGTACGAGGAAGAATAAGATTACGCGTGTGATCGCGTGAAGGTGAGTTTTCACGAAAACGCGTTGTTCAAAACCAGGGGTGGTCCATATTTATACACATTGACTTATAAATTTAAGAACAATATTTTCTCTAAATAGTATTTTATAAGTAAACTTATTAAATTTTGGTAAAACATTTTTGTTAGATAGTTTTTTAAAGATTTTGATTTATTTAGGGATTTATTTAAGAATTTTAATAATATTTTTGATAATTTCCTTAATAGCCTTGTAGACATTTTTGGTTTAAAACTATATATATTTAAGAGTATTAAATTTATTCTAAGATTCAAGTTGATGATAGATTTTTTTATGAAAAAAGTGTTTTATAAATTATAAATGTACCTCTTTTTCTTAAACTTCAAACTTAAAATATTTTTAAGTATTTTGGTAATTATATTATGTGAAATGAATAATTTTAAATTGAAAACTGATCTCGGGGTTATAATCCTATAATTAGTTATATCTTAAAATAAGATTATTATTTTTAAAATTAAGAATATTAACTTTTTTTTTTTCAAAATATTTATTAATAATAAGAACGATTGTAATTTTGTATTATATTGTTTTAAGGGAACTTCTTCCAAATGCTATAATATTATAGTAAATAGGCTTAAGATGGATAATATATATTTTTTAATATAATTTTTTAATATGTAAGTAGTTTCTGCTCTACTATTAGTAAAAATTTTAATAAAATTTCTATTAATTATATAAGGAATATTAAAATATTATTTAGTAATTTTATTAAATGTTTTATTAAGTTTTTTTTTTTAATAAAGCTTAAGCCAAATTGCTTAAAGTATGTTAGGGTCCAAAACTTTTTTAATTTAAAAATTTATTAATAAAATTTATAATATTTTATATAACTTCTTCATTTATTAACAATTTATAAGTAATATATTGATATTTAAGTAAATTAAGCAAAGATTAAATAGTAAGATAGTATACTTTATTTTATTATTTTAAAAATATTACTGAAGCTTTAAGAGGTAAATATATTTTTAGTAAAGTGTTTAAAATCCAATAAAAATTTTATTTTATATATTCTTTAGTAATTATTTGGTTTTATAATTAATTTTTAGTATAAATCATCCATTCCTATGTGTAATGTTTATATATAGCAAAATCTTTAATGTATGCTATAGGTATCTGGGTTTTTGTTTATATATTATGTATTTTTTTAATATTGCTATGTTGTTTAAATTAAATAATTATTAGTTTTAATTTTTCTATAATTTTTTTTTGATAATATTCTAATAATTGTTGAAGTTTTTGGTAAGTTTTGTGCTATACTTAATGATTATAGCAAAATAAATAGTATATTAACAAAATTTATAAAAATTTTATTAAAATTGCTTTATAAAATAAACTCTTTTTATAAGAATATTGTCTGTATATGAGGTGTAAATGTTTTCTGATTTGTTGAGATTATAGGTTTTGTATAGGTGATATTTTTAATATCTATATTTTATAAAATATGTTTTAAAATTTTATATTTTTAAATCTTTATATTCATAGAATTTATTATTATTATTGGGTTTGGAATATTGATTGTATTGTTTTTTTGGGTATTGTTTAATTAGTTTGTCTTTTTTTATAATTTTTTTTTTATAAAAATTGTAATTTATTATATTTAGTTAGCTTATTTTGTTTTGGGTTATTTAAAATTATTAATTTTTTTTTTAAAATTTATTTAAGGTAAATTTTAGGTTGATGAAGTCTAAAGTTTTTTGGGATGAAATGGTTATGGGTTTAATTTTGGTATTAATATTTTTGTTTTAGGTTGTTTGTTGAGTTGTAAATGTATTGTAAATGTTGTTTTGGAGGGGGGTTATTTTAGATCTAATGGTATTTTTTGATTGTTGGGGTGTTAGTTTGTTGAGGGGGTATGATGTATTTGGTATTAAAGGGTTTTGAGATTGGAATTTGCTAAAATCTAGTTTATTTTGTTATTGTTTTTAATTTGGTTGGAATTTGTTTTCTTGTTTTGATTTGGGGGTTTTTTTTTATTTGGTGTTTTGTTTTAGTAGGTTGTAGATTGTTTGGTTTAATGTTTTTTTGTTTGTGGGGATGTTTTTGATTAATAATTTGTTAAAGGTTATTGTGAGATTATTAGGTTGTAGGTAGATGATATGATTTTGAAATTTTTGTGTTAGGTTGTTTGTAGTTTGATAAATTGAATTTTGAGGTTATCTTATTGGTTGTATAATAGAGGCAATTTGTTAAATGGTGTTTTGGATTTGTTTGAATACTGGTTTGAAGTTATTAGATTGGTTAATAGTAATATTGAGATTTTGATTAGGTTCTTATTTTAATTTTAATTTTTTGTATTTTATGTATTTATTTTTGTATTCTTTTTTGTATTATTGTTATGGTATTTTGTGGTTAGTGATGTGAACTTGTTTTGGTTGTTAAATTTTTGGGGTTGGTTTTGATTGTAGTTTTTGGTTATATATTTTTCTTTATTATATTTGAAATAAATAAGTTTGTTGGATTTTGGAGTTTTGTTGTGTTATAGTTTGTGTTGATTTTGAGTAATTCTTAGTTTTATAGAAACTAATCCATAAATAATTTTTAAAATTTATCTTTAATTATTTTGTTACCATTGATTTTGGGATTTGCTATTAAATCTAAGTTATTTTTGATTAGGTTTGTAAGTGTTCTGGTTTTTTGGCTGGCTGTAGAAATAATTATTCTAATAAGGTTGTTGATTGGGTTGTTCTGGGGTTTTGAATTGTGATGTATTGGCTTTGTTATCCTTATAGAGGGTATTGTTGAGTTTGATGATAAGGAATTATATTTTTTTATAGGTGAGTTTTTTGTTGGTAGTTTTTTGTTTTATGATTTTTTGTTTTTATTGTGGTTTGAGACCTTCTTTCGCATAGTAAAATAATTATTTATCATTATAATCTATAAGAAGGATGTATTAATCAAATTTTTAGAAATAGTTTTTTGTTAATCCTTTTGTTGTAATTCATAAAATTTATAAAAAACTTCTTTTTATTTATTTTTATATCCATAGATCTAGAGTGCGACATGGGTTAGTTTTAACTTAAAAACCAGCGGGTTGGGTTGGTTTGAGAAAGGTCATAAAAAACCACTAGGTGGTTTGATATGAGTCGTAGGGAACCGCTGGATAATTTTTTTTTTTTTAATAATTTTTTTGAATTATAAATTTAATTAAAAACTATTATTTTAATTATTTTTAGTAATTTATTATTATTTTTAATAAATTTGATACTATTTTTAGTAAAATGGTTTTTTGGTGGTGCGGTTTTTATTAAAATTTATAGTTTTTAAAATTGTGTTAAGTTTTTTTTTAAAAGAAAAACCAACCCATAGGTAGTTTTTACCATCTAAAAACCGACCTGTGGGTGGTTTCGACCATCTAGAAACCAACCCAACCTGCCCCATGTCGCACTCTACATAGATCTGTCTAAAAAATTGGGTAAAGGTGGTGTAGTTTATAAGAATTGAGGTGATATTGGGAATATTGTGTTGGTGTAAGAATCGAGTACAATAGGCACGGGTTATCAAGGTAATACACAAGATGTCTTAGAGAACAAGGTTTTGTTTGCATATATATATATCTAAATTATTACTTAAGTTGTTACTTAGTTTTCCAAGTACATAATAATCAGATTACAAGTATTAAATAAATATATAATTTATAAGGGGGTAGATATAAGTTCTACAAGCTAAACAAAGGAAATAATTTATAAACTAAACAAAAAAATTAACTTGTAAATTAAATAAAAAAAATAACTTATAAACTGGATAAAGGAATTAATTTATAAACTGGATAAAAAAAATAACTTATAAACTAGATAAAGAAAATAACTTATAAACTAAACAAAGGAATTAACTTATAAATTAAATAAAAAAAATAACTTATAAATTAAACAAAGGAAATAACTTATAAACTAGATATTCTATTTTTATTCTAAATTATATTGTTTTTGTTACATTTCTTTAATCCATAAGATTACATGGATATTTCCTATACATAGCTCTAGTGTCTATAATTTCTTATTATAATTCATTATATTATTTAAGTTTTGTTACAAAATCCCCTCTTTTAACATCAATATTTTATTAATACTCTATCCAGATATCTAAAATCTTTTTAGGTCCTTTCTGTTGTCAGTATTGTTTACTAATTTTTAGTAGTAATAGGCTTTGATAACTGTTTTTCTTTAAAGTTCCTAAAATAGGTTTTAATTTTTTTTCTACTGTCATATTTAAAACTACTTTTTTTTCAAGTTCTGGATTTTTTAAATATTCCAATTCATTCTCTAAATCAAATTAAATAAGTAGTGTTTTTACTTCTTTTCATTTTCAATATTTTTAATATTTCCTAGGATATTCTTATTACATAGTTACTAATTCTTGATTAATAATTTTAGATCTTGCTTTATAGAGGGCAATTTTTAATTTCCAAATTTCTTACTAAAAGGCTACATATTTCAAGTTTTACTAAATATTATTTTAAATTTCAGATAAATTCTTTTCAAAATTAAGATTTATTTCAAATATGAAGGGATTAAAAGATCTAAATTCATAAAATGTCGAAGCAAAAATTTTTTTAAGGCTAGGGAGGGGTGTTAATTGTTATAATCTAAAAATACTAATTAATTCAGTTACATTAAGTAAAATAAATAGTTTAACCTCATTAAATAAGTCTTAATACTGAATAGTAGGGTTAGTAAATATTATTATTAAAAATTTTATTAGCCAGTTTAGCACTAAATTTTCAAATTATAGATATTCTTCACTTAAAATTAGGTCTATTAAAATATTTTTTATAAAAAATTTAAAAAAATTATTCTAGATGTTTAATATATTTAACAAATTTCTAAATTAGTTTATAATATTTCTTCTAATAGACATGGTATTTTAGTTGATTATTTATTTTTCGTAAATCGAGTAGTTCTACAATTTCATATAGTGTGTTACTGTTATCATCAGTGGTAATTAGTGATGGCTATTTTTTTTAATTTTAGTTTAAAAAACTATTATTTTTTAATTTTTATAAAAAACTAATATAAAATATCGGGTAAATTTTTATTAAAAGGAGAAGATTGAGTTTATATATTTTATTTTTTATGGATTTAAAAATGCGAAATGGGCTTTTGTTTTTATTAAATAGTTTGGGGTATAGTTTAGTAACTGAAATATTATATATATTTAGTTAAACTTTGTTGCTTTTTTTATAATTAATAACTAGTCTCCTTTTTTTGTTTATTTATTTTTACTATATTTATATGGTATAATTGATTTTAGCTTTAATTAGGTTTTATAATTCCTTCATTTTTATTATAAAGTTAAAGGCTCAAATATCTTAGAAAAGTATTTCCTTGTTAATAATTATTATTTTAAAATTCCACCTGTAATTAACTATAAAAGGCGAAATTCCTGTAGTTTTTAAGATTTTGTTATTATAACAATATTTAGCCATTAATAGCTATTTTACCTAGTTATTTTATTAGTAGTTAACATATACTCTAAAATATTGTTTAATAATAGAATTAATTTATTTAGTCTGATTATTAATTTATAGGTAATATATTATACTAGATTTATAATAGATTTTTAATTTTTTATTAATCTTATTTTAGAAATTATTTAGGAAGTTAGTATTTTTATTTAATATAACTTTTTTTAATATTTTATAAAGTTTTTATATATTTTATAAAAATATTTTTATTAATTTTTTAGTATTAAGTTTTTTGCTAGTAAATAATAAATGAATTATTTTAAATACTTTATATATTATTATTAATATTACATTATATTTTCCTTATTTTAGTAATCTTATAATAAAATTGAACAAAATATTATTTTAATTTCTATTTAAAATTTGTAATAATTATAATAATCTTTAAAATACATTCCTTAGGATTTTTGTTTTATAATAAGTGTGGTAGTTGTCAATATACTTATCAACATTTTTTCTAATTTTTTTCCATATATATTTTCTTTATATGAGTTCTAGGGTTTTTGCTCTTTTTAGATATCTAGTAATTAAATAATCATAATATTATAATAATATTTTAATTTATATTTTATTATCTTGTAATATTATTTTTTTTAAATTGTAGAATAGTTATCTATCATATTTTTTAAATTCTAAAATTTCTATCTTAGAATGTTTTTTTTTATATATCCTAAATATATATAAAATGTTTTAGATATATTCATCTTTTTTATATACCTTGTTCTAGTTAGTTTATATTATTAAAATACCTATTTATTAGATTTTTTTTGGTGGGATGAGTATTTTGATCTGGTTTTTTATTTTTTTATTTTATTTTTTTTTAGAGAAGTCTCTTGATCTTTTTATTAATATATTAGCTTTAGTATTTGTTTTTCTTAGGACAAAAATGATTTTATAGTTAAATTTAGATATATATTCTATCCATTTTACTTATTTTTAATTAAGTTTTTGTTTTATTATAAAATATTTAAAGTTTTTATAATTTGTATATTTAAATAAAGATGTTTATTAAATATTGTTTTTAATTTTAAAGTACTTAAACTACTATAAGTAATTTTTTATTATAGATATTGTAATTATATTTTATAAATATTATTTTCTTTAATCTATAAGTTATCAGATGTCATAAGCTATTTTTATATTTTTAGAATAAAATAATTATATAAATATAATTTAAAGTATTAATTTTTATTTTAGTTTTGAACTCTAATTCCTAATATTTCAATATTAATTTTGATGTAAATATTTTTTATAATATTTTAAAAGTTTCTTTTTCCCTAGTAGAATATTCAATTTTTTTAAATAATATTATATAATAGTTTTACTATTTTAACATAGTTTTTTATAAATTTTTAATAGAAATTAATAAAATTTAGAAATAATTATACCTTTTTTATAATACCTAATCTTTTTTTTAATTCTTTTTAATCAAGAATATCTTATATTTTAGTAAGATTTATTTTGATTTTATTATTTCCTACTATATATTCTAGGAACTTAGTTTCTTTTGTAAAGAATTTGTATTTTGATAATTTAATATATAATCTAGTTTTTTGTAATATTTTTAGGATTTTTCTGATATATTATATATATATTTTTTTTAATATTACTATAAATGTAGATATTATCTAGATATACTATATAAAATTTGTCTAAGAAGGGATAAAGAACTTTATTGATATAAACTTGGAAAGCTATTAGTATATTTATTAATTTAAAGTATATTACTTGGAATTTAAAGTGTTTATATTTTATTTTAAAAACTATTTTTTTCTTATTTTTTTTTATTATTTTTATTTGGTTGAATGTATTGTAGATATTTAGTCTTGTAAAATATTTTATTTTTTTTAAATAATTTAATATTTTATTTATCCTAGGTAATGGATATTAGTCTTTGATGGTGATAGTATTGAGTTTCTTCCAATCTATGCAGAGTTGTAGTGAATTATTTTTTTTGGGGATGAATAAAATAGGGGTTTTTTATGGGTTATTTAATTTTTTGATAAATCCTTTGGTTAAATTTTTTTGAATTTATTTTTTAAGGCTCTCAAGATACTTTTTATTTATAGGCCTTAATAATTTTTAGATGGAATAAGTATTTTTTAGTATTTTAATTTTTATATCTTCTAGTTGTTTTAGGAGAAGTGTGTTTTCTTTTTGTTTTAAGAAAGTTTTTTTGAGGTTTTTGAATTCTGGTAGTATTTAAACAGGGTTTTTAGTAATAATTTTAATTGGATTTATTTGTTTCTAATTTTTGTTTATGTTTTATAAAGTTATAATTAGTTTTTATTTTATAGTTTTTTTGAAGGCTTCTATGCTAACTACTATAATTTTTAAAATATAGTTAAATTTGATTTTTATATTATTTTAATTAATTATAACTTTATGTTTCTTATATTATGGTTTTCTGAGATTGAAGCTTTTGGTAGTATTTACTATATTGGTTTTTATTATTTTTACATGGTTTCTGATTTTTATTACAAATTAGATCATTTCTTTGATTGATTCCTTATTATTATTAAAGTAAGTCGAGTGGTATGAATGTGGCCACCCCCTAGTTATAGCCACCATTTTTTTTCGCGAAATCTCACTTAACGCGAACACGCGTTTTTTTGTTTTTTATTTATACAACCACAGTATCTAGCTAATTAAGCCTATTTTCACTAATAAATCCATTATTATAATACTCAAAAGATGATATAATGAAATTGATATAACTATTGTAATAAGTACTATCTAAGATAATAATTTTTTTTATACTACTGCCATTGCTTATGGAATACTTTGGATTACCTTTTGAAACCAGCTTACCTCCCGACAGCCATACAATATTGTGCATAAAAACTAGTAGTGATTTTCTAAAACATAAGAAAAAAGATTTATAAAATAGATTTTATATCAAAAAACTTTCAGTTATGCTCCCACATATATTTAATTACATAATATTATAACTAGTATCCTTATAAAATAAAACAACAACATCTTATTAGATAAATAGTAAATTACTAACTTTGTTTATTACCATCAAAACCAAACTTAACTATTATATAGACTAACAACATATTAATTATACCAATCTAATTAATATTAATAAGCTTTTTGATTTCTACAAAATAGTATCTTAAATCCACCCAGAATAATAATATAATACAGATAAGAGTAGTATAACAGTTAGAATAGATATGAATAACCTTATTATTAGAAATTCCAGTCATCAAAAATATCAAGTACTTGTAAAAACAGATTAATTATGTTTTTGGACATCATTTATAAAATATATCTTTGCTTTAGGTTGTGTTCTCAATCCACTAATAATTTTCAAAGTAAAATTTATTCAGAATCAATAGTTTCAAGTCTAAATATTAGAGTAGTAACCTAATTAGCATATAATATTTTCAAAAAATAACTAGACTAGCAATGCTATTATTTTAGAATGATTAATTAAAATGTTTTTACCAAAGACTAATATTAGTAACATATTTACAACACAATTACTAATAGTTAACAACTATAGCTTATATACAATAAACAAATTTATATTTAAATACTATTTTAATAATATATATTTTTTGTTTTTGTTTATTTACATTTCTTATATCACCTAACTTTTGGATCTAAGATGTTTTTTAATATTAAAAATAATATATAAGTAATAATTTGGAGATTTTATTACTTTAACAAATGTTATCTAAATAAATAAAATATTATTTTTTAAGTTCTATATTAAAATATATATAATTAGCTTTATAAAAAAAAATATAATTATAGGATGAAAAATAACTAAACTTTACCCCTACAATTATAATAAGATATTATAAAATTATTAGGTAGTAGCTCAGCAACTATATATACCTTTTTTAAAACAAAATAATAATATTACTATTTTAATAAAAAATCTGGATATTAATTATATACTTAAATCATCTGTCCGAAGTCTTTTTACATAATTAACAATTTATAAAATCAACAGAAATTTTAACAAATATATAATTAAGAATACTATGTTATAACAAGAGGTGCAAGGTTTGCAAGCTAAATTAGAAGCAATTTAACTAATAAAAAGACAAAAAATATAATAAAATCTAAATGAGTAATTTATCACTCTAACAAAAATAATTTTACAACAAAGATGCAAGCCTGAACTTACTATAATAATAATAAATAAAACAATATTTAACAAAAAAAACAACATTTTAATTATTAAAAATAAAGTACCTTTACAATAATTAAGCTGTATACAACCCAAAATAATAAAATATTCAGAGTATGGAAGCAATATAGACAATAAAATCAAGTAAATTTATATATTTTTTATATTTGTAGCCCTTAGACTAACAGAACTATTGTTAATAATATATAATTTCGTTATTTGCGATGGTGGTGGCCATAACTAGGGGGTGGCCACATTCATACCACTCGACTTATTCTATAGTTTCAGAGACTTATTTTTTGTAAAATAAAAAATTATTCTTGATTGCAAATTAACAATTTATATGTATTCCTGTATTGCTACTATCCAAGCAGGCGGACGTATAAACAAATTTTTAAGAATTGGGGTATAATATAATAGGGATTTTTGTATAGGGTTTAAAGAAAATTTTTGTTTTTTTAGAATTTAGGTAAGAAAATATATTTTGTGATATAAAAGAGATTTGTGGTATGTTTTGAAATTTTTAGAATTTGTAAAATAATAGGTTATTTTTATTTTTCTGTGTATTATAATTTATGGTTAGGTTTTTTTTTTTCTTATTTTAAATTTTTTTTTAAATTATATCTTGTATTTATGGTTTTTTGTAATTTTTTCTATTTTTTGTTAAATTTTATCATAAATAATTTTTTACAAATTTTAACTTTATATAAAATAAAAATCTATTTATTAATATTTCTTATTGTTTATTAATTTTGGTTTGAGTCAAGATACTGCAATTTGTATGGATAAAGTCTTTTTTAGATATTAATTAATATAATAATTTTTTTTTTATATCTTTTATTTTTATAATATATATATAAATTTAAAACCCGGCATTTATTTTTTTTTTTTTTTAATTAATTATCTTTGGATATATCTAACAGACTGATCTATTGGTTTTGGGCTATAATACTGATTTCTTTATATCTGTAGTAGCTTGTGAAGATTAAATTTGCTAGGAATTTTTATTATTTTTTGATTTAGTTGGTTTTGTTGAGGTAGACTGATATTAATTTTGTTTTAAGTTTTTTTCTTTAAATCCAAAATTTTCCAATTATTATCTAATTTCTGATATAGAGTTGCAAAATTGTTAATATTATTAGGAAGTTTATTTTTGGTGATAAGGAATTCCTCTACTTTAATATATAGCTTATTCTGTAGATAGGCAATTTATATAGTATTGTTATAATTAAGTTGTTTTATTAGTTGACAAAATTCTATTAAATAAATTGAAAATAATTTGTTAGTTTGTTTAAAAGTTTATAATTTTTTTTTTGTGGTACTAGCAAGATCTGGGTTTTTAAAAGCTTTGTCAAACTATTTAGTAAAATCAGTATAGGTGACTTAGTTATATAAGTTAATATTTTTATCATATTTATTAAAAACTAGTTCTTAAAAGTTGTTTTATAGTAAGCTAATTACATATGTAATCCTTTTTTAATAAATATTAAATTTTACAAGTTTTTCTTTATATTTATTATTAAAGGTTTTGAAGAAATTTTTTAATTAGTAGGGTTTACTACCATTAAATAATTTAGAATTAGGGAATTTAATTTTATTAATAAGTGTTATAACCGGCATATTATTGATTTTTAATTGTTTAAATATGGTGAGGAGAGCCTTAATCTGAGATATAATAAATTTTAGGATGGTGATTTAAATTTTAGCCACTTTTTTAAGTGTATTTTTCTTTTTAAATATTTTTAAACTAAATTTAAAAAATATCTTAGAATATTAAATTAATAAAATTATAAAGCAATAAAATATAAGAATCAAATATAATAAGTATGGGTTATTAAAATAATATATAAGATATCTCAGAGAATAAGGTTTTGTTTGTATATATATATATTTAAATTGTTACTTAAGTTATTACTTAATTTTCCAAGTACATAATAATCAAATTACAAATATTAAATAAATATATAATTTATAAAGGGGCAAATATAAGTTTTATAAGCTGGATAAAGAAAATAACTTATAAATTAAACAAAGGAATTAACTTATAAATTAAATAAAAAAAATAACTTATAAACTAAACAAAAGAAATAATTTGTGAACTAAATAAAAAAATTAACTTATAAATTAGATAAAAAAAATAACTTGTAAATTAAATAAAGGAAATAACTTGTAAATTAAATATTCTATTTTTGTTTTAAATTATGTTATTTTTGTTATATTTCTTTAATCCATAGGATTACATAGATGTTTTCTATCACCATACATATGGCTCTGCCAGCATCTATGATTTCTTGTTGTAATTCATTGTGTTGTTTGAGCTTTGTTACAGTTGGTAAGAAATATTTTTATTATATTTTTTGTAGTAGGTATTATAGATGTTAAAAATAGTCTTTTTTTTAAAAAAAAAAGCATAATGAACTTTGTATTTATTGTTGAAATTTTTAGGTTGGAAATAGAAAATATTATTAAACTGTTTAAAAAATTAATTAAATTTCACAAAAAACATCAGTAAAAAAATGTGTTGCCATCTCTGCCATCTGATGGCTTAGATGGTTGGGATGTTTTTTGTACTCTGGTATTATCTTGTTAGTGATTAGAGGCTATGGGAGGTTATATGTCTCCTGTTATTTAGTATGATTTTCTTGTTATTTTGCATGATTTTTCTATGATTTTTTGGCTGTTTTCTAGTGTTTGATTTTATTTAAAATAAATTTATTTATTAAAACTATATATATATTTGAGAATATATGTTAAAATAAAATAAAATAAAATAAAACAAAGTTTTCTATTAAATGTCTAAAGTTTTTTTTTATTTTTTTAATAATAAATTTAATTTTTGTTTTTTATTATTACTTATTAATACAAAATTTTAAGGAATTTTAATTTTAAATAGTTTGTTTAGTATAGTATTAATATAGATTTATATTAGATTCTGGTGGTATAATACTAGTTTCTCCTAGGCCCAACTGATTATATTAGTATATAAATTATTAAAAATTACTATATTTTTGATTAATTATAATATTATTTAAATTGGTGGACA
Source organism: Dactylellina drechsleri (assembly GCA_036971345.1). Taxonomy (NCBI): domain Eukaryota; kingdom Fungi; phylum Ascomycota; class Orbiliomycetes; order Orbiliales; family Orbiliaceae; genus Dactylellina; species Dactylellina drechsleri. The sequence goes on along the minus strand of JAJTUB010000102.1, from coordinate 31,729 downwards.
CTAGAAGTTTTATATTGACTGTTGATAGTTTAAAAGCTGATTTTCTGATTGTAAATATTATTTTTTTATGATTTTAATATGATTTAAATATATGTAGTGGTTCATGTTAAAATTCTAAAATTTAATTTTTTTATTAAATTTGGTTTTTTTATCCCTTTTCCTTTTTATAAATTCTAGTATTGATGCATCAAAATTTTTAAAATTATTAAATATATGAAAAGAACTTATAAGTGTTTATTAGTGGATTGTGTATGTTTATTAATAAGAAGATTAACTATAGTTTCTTTTTTTATAAAATATCTTAACAATTTACTATTTAATAATATTTTAATTTTGTTTGATCAAGTATTAATATTGAGATAATTTAAATCATATACATTTAATATAGTATTCTTAGTAGTGCTTATTAAATGTGAACAAAAGTTTTTAATATAATAATATATTTAATTAGTGTTAATTTATAATTATAATATCTAGATTATAAAAAAAAAAAAAAAAAATTTATGAATAGTTTTAATAAAGATTAAATTTAATTTGTTATTTTTTACTAAATTTTGAATATATATTTTTATTTAGGGGTTGTTTGGTTAGATTTTATTGTGGAATTACCAAAGAAAAAAGCTAGATTTTTGTTTTTTAAAGATTATATTTTTATATTTAGATAATAAATCTTTATTAAATTTTTTTTTAACCAAAAAAATTTTTGTAAAATTAATTAAAAATACTAAAAAGTTGATAAACTTTAATTAAAACTTCATTAACCTTTTTTTTATAATATTTTTATAATTAAGATTAGCAGCTAATTCAATGCACTAATATTTTTTTAAAGTGGTAGCTGACGCTAATAATCTGAAAAAAACCATATTTTAAATTATAAATTTTAGATACCGTAGTTTAAGATTAGATATATTGTTTTGATATTAATTATCATTTTTATGTTGTTTGTTTTTTGGTTTTATTGTATTGGATAAAACACGTTTGTAGAAGGATTGAGATAATCTAGAAAAGTATGATGTAAAAAAAAAAGTGAAAAATAATGAAAAATTAAAAAAAGGTTTATATTAATTTAATATTATGAAAAGTTTGTATTAAACTCTAAAAAGCAGATGTCCACAGCCAATTATTTTAAAATTTTGATGGGGTGTGCTAAAATTGGTGTTGGTTTTCTGTTGTTATATAATAATCTCCCCATATTTCTGTCAGTTTCCCGTATAATGACCTCTGGGAGGTTCAGATTTTTTGCTGATGAATCTTTTAAATTTAATAAGTTTGGATAATTTGATACTACTACAAGAGATATTTTATTGATTGTTTTTTTGGTGAGGGGGTTCATCTTTGTTGCTAAAAATAAAATTATAGTTGTTGGGATTTTTATTAAGATTTTTTAGAATTTAACATTTTTTGTTTTTATCCTTAAAAACATATTTGGAGTGTATCTTACTTTTGTATAGTAGTTCTAGTCTACTTAGTAATCTAATATTTTTGTTTATGAATTTATATTATTTTAAAGTGTTTGTATATGCTTCTATATAAATAATAGCTATTATAATTTATTCTAATATCTATATTGCAATTTCTAAATTTTTTAAGTATGTAGTGTTTTTTGGAATTATATGCATAAATTTTTTTTCAAATTTTTTTGATATAATGATAAATTTATCATTTACTTAAGTATTGGTATTAGTGTATAATTTATTATTTTTTTTAAAAATATTGTCTTCTCTGTTTAATAGATTTATTGTTAGTTTTAATTTAAGTAAAAGTAATACTTTTTTTCTCTACTTCCTAAAATATTTATTAATTTGAGTAATTTGATAAATAATAGGTTAAGATATAAAAATATATTATAAAAAAATACACAATCTCCTTTATTATTTATTATCTCATATTTTGATATAATAAAATTTTTAAAATAAAATTTTATTATTGTGTTACACCTGTGGCCTGGGGAGGTCACAGCAAGCTTACTCTAGTTTTTGTTTCTCAGTCCTATTGCTCAGGTCTTGATTTAGGGAAGTATACATATCACTAAAAATAATAAAACTATTGAATAGAAAGTATAATAATAATAAAAAATAATAAACTATAAATTTATATTATATTTAAATTAATTAATAAAGAGTAAGAATTATTTATTAATTTTAACAATAATCTTATATACATAATAATATTTCATATAAATATCAATGCTTATATACTTGTATTTTAGTATTTATATATTTACATCTTAATACTTATATATTCACATACTTATATATTTATATTTTAGTACTCGCATATTTGCATACTCACATATTCACATTTTAATACTTATATGTTTGTATACTTGTATGTCACATAATATGTAGTACTATATGAGTTCGGGACAAAGCAAAAAATTATAAATAATACATCTTCTTTATTAAAAATATTAATAAAATAGAGCTGGGAATATTATAATGTAAAATAAGGTATAGGTAATTATACTATCAAAACTGTGGGTTTGTGATATTATCTTTTTTTTTTAAAAAACAGTTTTTATATAAAATTAACTTTTACAAAAACTTGGTTTCTATAAGGTATAGAAATTTATATAGGAATCAAGTTTTATATAATCAAAATTATTTTATAGAATTAGTATTTAGTATAGGTATATTTTTGATATAAATTATTATTTTATGTAAAACTTTTGTTTATATAGGTTATGTGGGGTAATAATAATATAAGCAAATAATATATAAAAGAATAATTAATATATATCTAAAATCAAGTATAAATGTTGGTAAAACAAGTAAATAAAAAAAATAAAACATTTTCTTATTAATGTTGTAATTTATAAATTAATCATATTAAAAAACTTAGAATTTTAGCTTTCAATTCTTGTAAGTATTACACAAAGAATAATTATTTGTGTATTATTATGTTTGGTTATAAAAATTGCACAATCTGTACTAGAAATGGTTGAAGAAGTTATATTACTAATTTTTATAAATCTTTCTTAAAAATTTTTAGAATGGATTTTGTTAATTTTTTTTCTTAATTAAGTAACTAAATTATTAATTAGATGAATAAGAAAAGGAACTAGAGGAATTAGAGGAAAAATAAGTTGCAGTATAACAGAAAGTTGCTGAGCTTTAAGCAAAAATTAATTAAAAAAAAAAAAATTTTATCAAATTAAATAAAAATATTTAAAAATAATAGTATATGAAGGGGAATTCTTGGATGTTAAGAAGGAAGAGAGTTAAACAGAAATAAAACAGTCTTCTAAAAAGATTGAAGAGTTTGGGAAAAAATAGTTAATATTAATTCTGGAGGTTTTAAATTTTGATTATACTAATTTTTTATAATTTTAATCTGAAATTAAATTTTTTTTTGGTTTTCCACGTTCTCGTTTTATAAATGGTAATGTAGTTTTCTGATTAAGGTAAATTTGGATGATTTTTAGAGGTATATTGTTTTTTAGAATCCAGAAGTCATCTTATAATCTATAAGGTAATAACCATCTGATAAAGTATTTATTTTCTTTATTAGGTTTATTTAGGATTTTCTTGAATTTATACTTTGTATAGTTTTTAAGTTTTAATTTTTTATTATTAAAATCTTCTCTTAAACCTTCTAGGGCTAGTTCCAAGAATAAAACATAAAATGATCAATGAATACATATAAATCCTAAAATTTTAAATTTAAAAGTATTATCACTAAATTTCTTTATAATCATAAAAGGTCCATATTTCTAGTAATCGAGTTTTTTGCTTTAATATCCTTTTTATTTAATATATTTAGTAAACAGGTATGCTTTATTTTTTTTTTTTAAAAATGGTACTTCCATTCTTTTTTAATTATAATAATATAATATTTGTTTTATCATAAATTAAAGGTTTTTTTATAAATTTTCATGAAATTTCTTCATATTTCTGATGTGTTTGTCTACTTGAGGGACTGTTTTTTTAAGTATTAGGGATGGTAGTATTACTATTGGGTTCCATTTTTTGAATACTTCGTAAAGAATATACTTCGTAATTAAATATTTGGAAATATTATAAGTAAATTTGAAATTAGATAATAATTTAATTTAATTATTTTGTGCAATATTTAAGAAATTATATAGCTACATTTTAATTATCTAAATGACTTATTTACTTGTTTTATTTGTTTAGGTATGTCCTTTACTAACAATATTAATTTTAATTTTAGTCTAATTTCTAATTAAATTCCAAAATTTACTAAAGAATAAGGTATCTCTATCACAAATATATTTAATTTATAGGTTATATTAGCTAAATATTTATTTATTATAAACTTATTTAAATTTTTTTGTAAATTATCTTAAATTTTATAGTTCTAAAATTATTATTTTATTAAATTTGTATATAATTACTAATACTTTGTTATATATGGTATTAATAAAAGAGTTTCGTAATTTCAATATTTCTTGAATAAAATTATAAGAAATAACTTAAAATAATGCTAATAATATATTATAAAATTAAAGTTTTTTATAAAATAAATATTAACTAAATTTATTTCTATAGTATATATTATAAATTTTAATATATTGTTTAATATATTATTTTATTTATAATTAGTAATATGTTCTTGTTAGAAGTTTTGTAATTTATTCTATTCCTAAATAATCATGTATTAGAATATTGTAGTGTTAATTTATTAATTTTTGTTATATTTTCTTTTCTAAAATATAAAAGTAATTTTTAAACAAAACTAGTTCTTATTTTATTACAAAGTTATAAAATAATTGATTTATATTTTCTAAGAGTTTTTATGCAACAAAATCATTTTAGTAGTTATTTTTAATTTATATTTTGTTAGTGTTAATAATATATTCTGTGGTATTAAATTCTTAATTGATAGTAATAAATTTTTTTTGTTGTTTGAGTATGGCTTCTTTATTATATATAATATTTTTTATAAGATTTAATTAATAGTTAATTATATTTATTACCAAATTATCTTTTCTTTTAAAGTGTATGATTTTTATATTATATTTACTAAATATTTTTTATTATTTTATTTATTATTTATTTAATTTTTTAATAATAAAGAAACTAATAAAATTTTTGTGGTCATAGTGAAGGTTTTTGAGTTGTGTAAGTAAACTTTCTATTTTTTGTATACTTCAACTATTGTTATAAGTTTTTTGTTATGGATATGGTATTTGATTTTTGTTGTATTAAATTTCTTTAATAGATAAGTAACTGGGTGCTATTCACTGTTTAATTATAATTAATTGAAATAGGTTCTTAAGGCTGTTTCAAAAACATTAATTTCTATTTTGATTTTAAATTCAAAATTGTATAATTTGAAGATGGGGGCAGTAATAAAAGCTTTTTTTAGTATTTAAAATATTTTGTAAATTGGTTTTGTAATTTTTAGTTAAATATTTTTCTTAGTAAATTCTGTAAGAGTTATGGATAGGTGGTTATATTTTTTAATAAATTATTGATAATAGTTGCAAAGTTCTAAAAAAAATTACATATTTTTGATAGTTGTTTTATTGTCAAATTTGGACTAGTCTTAGATAACTTAAACCTTTTTTAAATTTATTTTGATTTTTTTTGTAGTAATAATAGTTTTTAAGAATTCAATTTTAGTAATTTCAAATTCTAATTTATTAAGAGTAATATTTAAGTTATATTATTGTAGGGTGTTAATAATAATTAGAATATATTTTCTATATTCTTTCTTATTTTTATTAAAAATAAAAATATCATCCAGGTAGACTATACAAATAAAATTAGTGTGTTTTTATAGGATATGGTTGATAAATAATTAGAACAATACTAAAATATTAGTAAATTTAAAGGGTATCACTAGGTATTCAAATAATCCATATTTGTATCAGAAAGCTGTTTTCTATTTATTTCCTAATTTAATTCATAAAGTGTTATAAATAGTAATAATATTGAATTTAATATAAACTTTGGCTCCTTAAAGCCTATTAAAGAGTTTAATAATTAAATTAAAAAATATTCTATTTTTAATAATAATGTTGTTAAAGATATAGTAGTTTATATAAATTCATAATTTCCCATTCTTTTTTAATACAAAAAAGATTAAATATCCTGCTGGTGATTTAAAGGGTTAAATATAATTATTCTTAAGATTTTTGTTAATGTATTTTTAGAGAATATTTATTTTTTCTTAAATATAAGTATATATTATTATAAATCTAGGATTTTTTTTATTTTAAAGAGAAATATTGTGTGCAAAGTTATTAACTTCTGGTAATGATTGATTTTCTAGTGGTGGATTGAAGATTTTGTATTGTTTTCCTTTAATCCATTTAGAAATTTTTTGGGTTATATTTTTAATAATTTCTTTAGTTTTGATTTATATAGTTTTTATATTATTTAGTTTATTTTTCATATAATTAATAATTTCTTTAATAGATATATACTATATAAGTTGTATGTGTACTTTTTTTTTTTTTATTTTGTAATTGTTATTTGGGTGAGATTGCTGGTAGTTGTAGTAAACAAAATTAAAAATCTTATTTTTCTAACTGATGATAAGATTGTATTTTTATAACCAGTCAAAGCTTAAAATTAGGTTGTATTATTATAAGTTAAGAATGTTAATTATTTGTTTTTTATAATATTTGTTAATAAAGAGGGTTATTATTATTTTATATTAAACAATTCCTAAAACACTTTTTTCAAAAGTAGTAATATTGTAATGGGTGTTCTTAAATTATAAAAAGAGATGTCTTTGGATAATATATTTGATAAAAATATAAGTAATTTCTGCACTGCTATCAAAAAATATAGTGGCAAAAATTCCATTAATAGTAATATTAATGTTAAAATATTTTTTATTAGTTAGGTTTAATTATTTATTAAATCTCTTTTTAATGAAGTTAGGGCTAGATTTTTTAAGTTGCTTTGAGTTCTAAAGCCGAGTTAGTTTAAAACTTCAATAAATAGTAGAGTTGTTATATAATATTTATGGGTATAAATTTGTTAGAATCTCTTTGTTATAAATTGTTGTAGGTATTGGAAACAGATTTCCTTTTTTAATATAATCTTGGCCCAATATACTTTTTTAATGATATTAATCCATTTTTATACATAAGTAGTGTAAGTAAAAAAATTTTTTTTTGTAGGTGATGTAGTGGCTTCTACTCTATAAGCAAATTATATAGTGTGTTTTAAAAATAGGGGAACATAATCTAATAAAGATTATGTTTCTTAGAGTTCCAAAGTAAAATACTTCTTTTTTGAAATAATAAGTTGCAAAATTTTATATTAATTTTGTTTTGTATAGGTTTATTATGGTAAAGTAGGTGGCTTACTAGTAAGGTTTATAGTAACTTCTTTATAATTTTTTAATAAAGTAGTATTCTTTTATAAAAATTTTATTTAAGCAAATATCGCAGAGGTTTTATAATTTATAAACATCATTAATTCTATAGAGTCGATATTGATGGGTTCCATAATTTTAAATACAATTATTGATGAAAGTTGGCTATAACAAATTGGATGGATTTTTATATCCAGTTCTACTAGAATTATTTAAAGTAGTTATTTGATTTTAGCAGTTTTTTTTTTTATAAAAATATTTATTTCCAAGTTTGATATTAATTTTATTATAAATTATTCTAAGTTCTTATATTATACCTTAATAAAATTTTTATAAGTAAATTTAGGGTTCTAAAAGTGTTGTTTTGGAAATAATTTTGGAATATATTTTTTTGGCTAGTCATTCTAAGACTAATATAGCATAAAATTACTATAAATTTTTGTTTAAGTTTTGTCAGTATCTTAGGTGTTTTTTTGGGATAAAATAATTTTAAATCCAGTAATACTTATGCGCCGTAAGGTTATAAAAAATGGGTGTGGATTTATAAATATCAGAGTCTAAATCTTTATTTAAAATATGTATTAAAATATTAGACATAATATCATTAGTGTTTTCTTTGTTTTATATAAATTTTTGTAATATTTAAAATTTTTTTTCAAATACTAAATATACTATAAATTTGTTTTTTTGAAATAAAATAATTATTTTATAGGATAAAGTTAATAATTCCTCTGATGCTAAAATATTCTAAGTAATATAAATTTATTATATTAATTTTTTGTATTATTCCTATTGTTTTTCTAAAATTTTTAATTGGGTAAAATGGATATATTTAGGTTGTTTTTTTTTTAACTGTTTATAATTTCTGGCATAATATTCTAGTTTGTTATAATTATAATAAATAATTATATTAGATTTTAGAAAACTTTTATATTATTAATAATTAATGGTGTTAAAATTTATTAAAATAAATCCATATTTTTGATAAATATTATTTTAAGGGTAACAATTTTTATTATTATAATAAAAACAATTTAGTTTATTTTTTTTTTATTTTAATAAATTATCTAAACAATTTCTTTGGTAATTTTTTCAAAGTTAATTTAGTTTTTATTAATTTTATTAGAAAATGGAGTTATTTATTTGTATAGCAAGATTTTGTATTTTTATATAAATCATTTTTGGAGTTCTAAATTTTTCTTTGATTATTTTAATGTAGATTATTGGTTTAAGTCTTTTTTTTGTAAAATTAAAAAATTATATATTATTATATCCTATAAGTAAAATATAGTAATCAAATTCTTAAAAATAATTTCATACTAAATAAATTTGGTAGAAAATAATAACCTTGCATTATACTTTTTTTTCTTTATTTTTATATTTATATTTCTATTAAAGAAAAGTAATAAAATAATTAATATTAATAAAAATTTTATAAATATTTAAGTATATTTATTTAAATTCTTTATTTTTATATTCTTTTTTTTTATAACTACTTTATTTTTCTAAATAAATTATAAAAATATAAAGAAGTAATTTTTCCAAATATATTCTTGTAAAATAAATCTTATATTTATTAGTAAGAAATTAATTTATATTAAAAAAATAATAGATCAAAAACTAATTAAGAAATTGATTAAATTTTTCAAATTATCCTCCAAATTTGATCAGGTTTTCTAATTTAGATGCTTTGTTAGAGTTATTAATAGAGTTAGTCATTTTAATAATTTTTTCTAAAATTTTAATAGGATTTTCAATATTTTAGTTAGAAAAGTCCATTAGTAATATTAATAATTATTTTATAATTATTATTTTAATTTATTATTTTATTTGTTCTAAGATTTTTATTATTGTATTTAAGTTTCTAATATATTTTTTTATATATATTAATATTTTATATATTAATATTTCCTTTTTTAAGTATTTTTCTGAATTTTTTTTAAATATTTTTTTTATAGTTTACATTTTTATATTAAAGATATAGATATAATCTTAATTATTAATATATATTTTTTTTATAATAATATTAAATATTAGTTTAGAAAATATAATTATTGACTTTTGCTTATTATTAATTTTTTAGTATCCTAATATCTATATAATAATATATACTTTTTTAGAGTTTTATTATTTTTATGTTTTATAAAAATAATTATATTCTTTATTTTTGTTTTTAATAGATTTTAGGTCCAAGGCATTTCCTAGTTCTGTACTTTCAATAAAATATTTTTGGATATTTTTAAATATAAGGAAATTTGATATGTATATAGGTCTTCTGTCTGAATTAAGTTAAATTAATTAAAATATTATATTTATAATTTAAAAAAATTATAATAAATTTATTTTAATTTTTATTTTTCAATCCTATTGCTTAGGTCTTGATTTAGGGAAATATATATATTACTAAAAACAATAGAACTATTAAATAAAAAGTATAATAATAATAAAAAATAGTAAACTATAAATTTGTATTGTATTTAAGTTAATTGATAAAAAATAAAAATTATTTATTAATCTTAATGATAATTTTATATATATAATAATATTTTATATAAATATTAATATTTGTATGTTTGTATTTTAATATTTGTATGTTTGTATTTTAATGTTTATATATTTGTATATTTGTATATTTGTATTTTAATACTTATATGTTTATATGTTTATATATTTATATTTTAATATTTGTATGTTTGTATGCTTATATATCACGTAATATGTGGTATTGTATGAGTTCGGGATAGGGTAGGGGATTGTGAATAATACATCTTCCTTATTGAAAATGTTAATAAGGCAGAGCTGGGAATGTTGTAGTGTAAAACAAGGTACAGGTAATTGTGCTGTCAAGACCGTGGGTCTGTGACATATTGATATACATATACATCTTTGTTAAATCTGAGTGGGATTAATTAAAGTATTATACCTTATTTAATACCTCTTATACTAAACAAATATGTATATTTTTAAATATTTTTCAATATAATCAAATTAAACTAATATTTTATAAAGTATAATATTATAAAAAAAGGAATACTAATTAAGAAAATAGAAATAGAAATTGCTTAAATAAAAAAATAGGACAATTTACCTCTGGAACATATTCAGCAATGGATTAAGCACATACTTCACTATATATAACAAGTTATTAAATTGAATGAAGGCAATGAATATAGAGAGGGCAGAGAGAAGCAAGAAGATGATGATTTTGTTAATATCAAGGTAGTACCACCAATATAATTTAAAATTGCTTTTTTTCAATGCCAAGATCGTGACCTTACTTTTGGAACAAGCCTTCGTACTGTGTCCCAACCTACCTTGGTCAACATTATATTCTCTACTGGGATCTTGATGATGGCATACCTGAGTTTGTCTCCACAAAGCTTTTCAATTTAGGAAGCTCTTCTAGCCTTGTCAATAAATCCTTGTATTCCAGTGGTTTCACGCTCAACTGTCGCGACTCCGTTGACTTATAACGCTTCCGTTGTTTGATTAAATCCAGTGCCGCAGAGACTGGGGACTGAGGATTGGATGTTGACAGCCATTCATCAGTTGCTGGAGGTGTCAAAGGGAATGGTATCTGCCTTTCCGGCGATGTACTATCATTCATCGCTCCTCTTGCGATGAGCTTTGTCGTTGTGTTGCATAATTAATGCGGGCAGCCGTTGGATTTTCGGGATGGATGCAGTTTCTACCGCAGCGAAGTTGTGATGAGCCTTATCACGTGAGATATAACCACTCCACGGAACTAAGCAGCTTCTTTCCCTCTTCTAGCTAGTGGACATCATCATCACTATCATCATCACCACTGAGGCTGTGATAAGTAACTATCGGTTTTCTCGGCACGGGAGGTTTTTCTCCGCGTAGGGACGTTATATGAAGTTATGGTCAGTGTGGCGAGACCCAGAACCTTCACACTCCATTGACTTCGAAACTAGAAGAGAGCTAACTTTATCCAGCATAGCGCCGAAGCTTCCAAAAAAGGCAACCTTATCACGTCAACAAAACTCTAGCGCATTCATCGGCCACCACCCTCGTCCTGGCCTGCACCTCTGACTCTTCCATCCATCAACCCCAGCGGCAATATAAACCCACTGGTTACCCCTCCTCCTTCCAGTCGATATGGGCCCGCCTCAAGCAAAACGAAACATCCAAAAAATTGGGCGGCAACGCTCGGTGCCAAAAAACGAAAGTAAATATGCCATTTACACCGGCCGTGTACTTTGACTGATTGTTGATAGAAGCGCGGCCACAAGGGATCAAGAAAGAACGACCACAACTTCCTTCTCGTAAAAGCGCACGCCTACAACTCCACCAGGACCGAACTGTATCCAAGGCCACGAACACCGAACCCAAGCGCACACTTCTCTCCCCAACTAGTAACGCTCCTGGGAAAGAGGCATGTCACTCTCCTCCTGCTATGCTATAAAGCTAACTCAAGTCAAGTTTCCACAGGCTGAAGTCCGAAAACGAAAACGATCGCAAGAAGACGAAGCCCCCCTCTCCTCTACTACTACTCCCTCTCAAAAGCGGCCGCGGGCGTCCCCTCCACGATCTACTCTCGAGGACACAATCGGCGAGAACGCAGTGGTCGGTGTCAGTGGGAAGGAGATCAACCCACTTGAATACTGGACGGAGGAATTCCGTTGGCCTAAGGAATTTTTCGAATCGGGGAACAACATGAGTCATCTGCTTGCGAGGAAGAAGTCGTTTCGTGGGAAACAATCGGAAGCTGGTTCTGCCGCCAGCTCTACCACCCCTAGCGATCAAAAGCCGAGGGAAGCCAAAAGTTCCCCCTATGCGCGCCCGAGCTATGAGACTGTCCTTGCAACAAAGGGTAGCTTTATGGGCAAGTTCGAATTAGGCATCACTGATGAAAGCAAGAGACTCTGTCGAACTTTACTTGAGGCCGAACAATCAGTCCCTCAAGATACCCTATTTCGTGACGATCTGTTCGAGGAAACTTGCGAGAGTGTACGAGCAAGAAATGAAGCTATGATTGTTCGAGACATTTCCCCACTGATATGTCCGTCCGCCCAAGTCTTAAGGATATATGGTGCCAAACATCTCAAGCCTTTAAATGAAAGTGTCAATGAAGGGTGGAATAGCGCTATACCTTGTTACGGTCCTCGTCCGCAACCTGATTATTCTGTGGGGTTTGGACGATCTGCATTCACGGACGATCAACTCAAAAAGCTTACGGCTTTCGTTGGCGAGGTTACAGATACTTTTACGTCCCATTTTATGGCCACCTGGCAGATGTACCTCCCGTTCCTGACGTGCGAAGTGAAGTGCGGCGCCGCGGCTCTCGATATCGCCGATCGACAGAATGCTCACAGCATGACCCTGGCGGTAAGGGGTATTGTCGAACTCTTCAGACTTGTGAAACGCGAAAAGGAGCTTCACCGGGAGATACTCGCCTTCTCAATTTCACATGATCACGAAACGGTCAGAATCTACGGCCATTATCCTGTGATAGATGGAAACAAGACCGCCTTCTACCGCCATCCTATCCGTAAATTCGACTTCACTGAACTGGACGGCAAAGAGAAATGGACATCATACAAATTCACCAAGAATATTTACGACATATGGATGCCGACTCACTTGAAAAGAATCTGTTCAGTTATCGATGACTTACCGCCCGATCTGGATTTTGAGGTCTCACAGCAATCCGAGCCAGGGGAATCTGGACTTTCACAGGGGTTAGAAAGCCACCATCTCTCTGGCCAATCAAGTCATGATGCTGCATCTATGCTAGAGGAAGCTGACAGTCAATCAAGCCGTGTTGGTTCGCGAGACGTTACCCCTGATACTTCAATGTCTCAGAGGATCGATGGGAAAGCATTTAAAAAGCCAAAGAAAAGGACTCGACCGTAGAACTACACCAATCTCAAGACGCTAGTTGAAGATAGGAACGCTTTCAAAGTAATTGGCTGTTTGGGAAAGGAGGTGAATACATAGGCGAGGCGAGGACCAGGGAGCATTTTGTTTGCTATAAAGTTTTAGGGAAATTAGGGAAACCTGTATGATATAATGAAGTAAATTGACTGATTTGTATAGTTAAACCCGCAGTTGTTTTTGATCAAAGACGTTGCCGGGCCTAGCAAGTAGATGAGGAACCCCCTCTCCCTCCTTCCCTTTCCCCACCCTGTTCTCCCGTCTGATGTCCACAGCTTCTACACGCACAGACCTCCGCCCATCCTGCAACTTCTTAATACGATTCTCCAACAAATTTCCTCTGGCGCTTGGCAGACAACGGCTCAGAGGCAATGGCTTCAACTTCTGTATCCGAAATGGCATTTACGACGACGGGTGAGAAGATCTTCTCGAGCCCACGCACGATATGTCGCTCGATTCATCCTGACAGATGTCAACGGACAAGTGCGCACCAAGAGCCGCCTGTCCACCCGCGTGGGGAAGCCTACTCGCCTCTGGCCTGTACGATGTTCAAACGTGTCCGTACTGCAGGCTGAGTCCTGCCTGGGAACTGGCGGAAGATCCACTTCTACGACTTGCCCTCCTTCTGCAATCTTGGCAGCTGCTTCGGCTATCTGGTCATAATCTCCCTGTGTGAGGCGGATCCGGACGGAATTCATATCCTTAAGCACCTTCCACTTTTCAGGAGAGGTAGTGAGGGCAAAGACGCTCTGGATCACCTCGCCCATCTTGTGGTCGAAGGAGTGCTCGGCAGACAAGCGAAAGCGAGAGTTCCCCGTTAAAAGCTGGCCCCAGAGTATCTGAGGTACGTTTGTGTTCCACGATTCCTCCTGAGTGATGCCGAGATCAACATACATCGGGTTGGAGTTTGCCTCTGAATGGCGCGCCCGATGGTGATAGCATCAGGAGGGAGGGTTTGGTGGTCTGCGGTGCTCATGATGCTGTTATGATTGTGTTCGGAGAGTGGTTTGTGTGATATACATCGCGCTGATGAAGTGTATGCATGTGTTGCCTGTATAATCAACCTGGGGATACTACAAGTATAATTAAGGCAGTGAAGCTAAGTGTTTGCTTCTTTGTTAGAACTTTTACCAGAGCCTGACACGTCACAAAGACACGGCATCTCTAGGACTCTTTTGTTTTGTAGGGCAGTCATCATATTTACTATCGCCCTTATTCGCCTTCGGAGTGCATTCCGATCTGAGAAATCGAAATTACATCCAGACAGCATTTCTTATAGTACAATACATCAACGGATATACTTTCGTTGCTAAAGGCACTGTGACGGCATTCGAGGCGAAGTTGAAGCACGAAGGGTTAGTCTACCAACATCTAGACAAAGTTCAAGGAGAGCTTATACAAGTCTACCTTGGGAATATCACTCTCGTCCGTCCATACTTTCTTGATTTTGGGGTCAGAATAGTTCACATGCTGCTACTGTCATGGGCAGGCGAGCAGGCACCCCAGGATTTGATGTTAGCTACGGAAACGAGCGAGGCAGTTACAAAGCTGTTGGATTGTGGAGTGGAGCATCGTGATGTACACCCACCGAACGTGCTATGGAATCCCGAGACCAGAAATGTGGTGCTGGTGGATTTTGAGCGATCAGAGATTTTGATGCAGGTGTCAGTTCTTCAGGAGACTTCGCCGAACCGGAAGCGGAAGCACCTCCACTGAGACCCTGAGGCATCTTGTCGAAGTCTTTCTAACGAATTTTTCATCAATCCTGGCAAGTGCTTCGATTAGAGCGATCCTATATGTTTAGGTAGTCAAGTCAGTAAATAGCTCCAAAGGGATGATCACTTTTCTCCGGCCATGTCTTCCCGCAGTAATGTGATGTATCCTCCCTTCATTACCTCGCTATCGTCGGTCAGGACTGATTCTTCGGCCTGCATTCATTTCAAGGCTGGAGGCCAGCAACAATGACACACCTGCGGCCACTTCCAGATGCGGTGAAGTGTACTGTGAGTCATCGATGCTGCTTTCTGATCAGCGCAAGAAGAAGGGCCGAGCCGAGTAGGCATGACGATTTCTAGTTGGCTGCATTGAAATCCTTGGCACTAAAAGCACTGAAAATGGGCGTCACGCCCAGGCCAGGCAGAGGCACCTCAATCTGGAGTGACACACACGCACTCTCTTTGCAGCATAAAATGCTGGTCATCTCCTTGATCGGGAAATCAATTTTTCGTTCTTCAAAGTTCAAACCTGCACACCCACAGCTTCAATACACCTCCACCAAAGCAGCGTCTATTTGGCAGGTATAGTCGAACATCTCACTCACAAGTCTTCTCTTGCTTCAAGAAATTTACTTACTAAAACGGTCTAGAGTGCGCCTATATTGCTTTTTTGGTTTCTCTTGGCGTACCACACAAACAAATTTTGGTGAAAGGTACGCCAAGAGAAACCAAAAAAGCAATATAGGCGCACTCTACAAGTAGTAGTAAAACCTGAGTAGCCAGAGTATCCCAAGTTAGAAATGGCAGCCTCTACTCCAAGCAAGCCAATTGACAGCGTCAACTGTCCCGATATAATAATATTTTTCCTTTATAGGTAGTTAGTAATTTATAATTTATTAATCTTATTTTTATTTTTAAAAAGTGGGAATAAATTAAATAAATAATAGTATTTTTTTAATTAATATGAAAATGTGTTTGATTAGCATAAAAACACATCTGATTAGCAAAAAATAAAATGAAAATAAATAAAAATACTTACAAAATAGTTTATATTATTTAAAAAACAATTATTTTATAAGTAAAAAATATGTTTTTAGTTTCTATTATTCACTTACCACTAATATTCAAAAAAAAAATCCAAGTTAAATGACAAGTAAAAACTTTTTGGAAATCTATGGATTCATAGCTTCTTATAAACTTTTTTCGAACTCATTCGTATAGGCATAAAATGAACCTTGAAAAAATGTTTATTCTTTTTTGATGTTTCGCGACGCATTTTTTAATTTTATTTTGAACCGCACCGGATCCGTGCGTGGATTCTGGGCGTCATAGCGCTGCTAATCCAATTAATTTAGATTGAAACCACCAAATTTAATTATAATTTAATTTGGTGCCGTGGATCCGGTTGGTGCCGTGGATCCGGGTGCCGTGGATCCAGATCCAATATGTATGTGATATCGACGGTGATATCGATGGTGATATCGATGGTGATATCGATGGTGATATCGATGGATATCAACGTTTCGATCAATTGAATCGATCATCAGTTAGATAATCAACCGTTTTTGACCTCCGAATCCATCAATTGGCCTGATATCTATGGATATCAACCGTTTTTTGACCTCCGAATCCATCAATTGGCCTGATATCGATGGATATCAACCGTTTTGATCCATTGGGTGATCACGTGGTTTGATTTTGGATCTCGCTTGTGTCCTCCCAAAATATATGGACCATCCTCTGGAGACCCATGGCATCCTCTGGAAGTCTATGGTTGATCCTCTGAAGGGTCCAGATTTTTTGCTGATGCATATTTTTAAAATATTATAATATATTTAGTATAAAAAATTTATAATAAATTATTTAACTATTTTAATAATATAAAAGATATTTTTGAAAATAAAATAGAGTTTTGGAAGATTAGTATTTTTAATATTATAAAGCTTACTACAACAAAGTTAAGAAAATATTATAAGAAAGTTTATTTTCATCAGCAAAAAATCTAGTAGCCTGAGAGGATCTTTGATGGTATTAAAAAGTTGCAAAAATCATGTAGAGGATAGCCTCGGATGTTTAAAAACTAGTATTTTATTAAAATTATTTTTATCAAATATATCTAAATTAATAGTAAAAAAAATTATTAAAAATATGAAAAAAAAATGTTTAGAATTCTCAAAATGTTTCTGAAAAGGTTTGAAATTTATTAAATTTATATATATATATATAATTTTTAATTATTAATTATTATATTCTTTTTTTTCTCTAAAAATTTTTTTTTAAATAATATTTTTTATTTTAGTCTAAAAGTAGATATTGAGAATCTACTACAGACCTTCTACAACCTTTTTATTACTCAATCAATTAAATAAAATATATATTCTTTAAAAAAAAATATTACTTTTATTGTAAATTATTTATTAAATCAATTAATTTTATATTAAGTATATAATTAAATTTAAATAAAAATATTTTTATTATAATCTTTTAGAAGATTGCCACAGTTTTTTTAATATTTTTATTATTAACAAAATTTTTTTAATTTTTCCAAATTTCTAAAGAAAATGTATTAATTAATTATATTTTAGTCTTTTTTAATTTTTTCAATTTAGTCTCTTACTAGCTCTTTAGTATCTTCAACTTGTTTTACTTAATTTTATTACTACTACTACTATTACTACTACTATTATTTTTTTTAAATTTAATCAAATTATTCTACTAACTAAAAAAAAATTAAAGCTTTAAGAAATCTAATAAAAAATAATATAAAAATAGTATAATTTTATTATTATCATACTTTTTTAAATTACTATCCATATATTATCTAACCACATTCTTAAAGTATTAATTAAAATGATTTTTTTACACAAAAAATAACTATTATTTTCTATTCACTTAATATAGTTTTTTTTTAACTACAAGCAAACTAAAACTATCCTACTATTTTCTATAACTATAAAAATATTTAAATTTGCTAAAATTATAACAATCTAATCCACATCTATATTATAAAATTTAACTATATTAAAATTGTCTATTTTTAGACTTCTAAAATTTTTGTATAAATAATTCATATTATCTTAAACAAAAATAAATCTGATAATATTATCTAGATAAAATATTTAGATTCTAATACAAACTTTAAAAAAAAGTAGAGCTAAAATTTTTAATAATTTTAAAATAATAATAATAATAAAGGAAATATTAATAATAAATTTACCAAAAATAACTATAAAAATAAATTAATAAACTCTTAACATTTAATTATAAATTAACAAATACTTATTATTATTAATAATTTTTTATAATTTTTTTTTATTTACCTCCTTCCTAGCTTTTTTAATCTCCACCTTTTTCTATTTTATTTTTAATTAAAAACTTCTAAAATCTCTTATAAAACTATCATCAAAATATATATATCCATCTAAAACAACATATTCCAAAACAATTTTATACCTTTTTTACATTTTTTAAATATATCCTAAACAATTCTTTTTAAACCAACAAAAACAAATTTTACTAAATTATCATCAACCAATTTTAGATTTTTAGTATTAATTTAGTTATCTATAAGGATCACACTTTTAATAATATTAAAATAAATCAACTTCATAATTTTAAAAATAAAACCTTTTTTTTACTCAATATTAAAATTTTTTTAACCAATCTATTTTTATTAACCATTAATATAGCACAAAACATTATATTTATAATTTAAAAAACTTACAAAATTTGCTACCCCACATCCATTATTTTTTTTCTTACCTGGACCTAAAAATTCAGCACCCCCATCTCCACTGTTTTTATTATTTCTATTATCTCCTCCATTTCTCTACCATCACTTAATACCAAACTCATAAAATCTACCAATTTTACAACTTAATACATTAGTTTTTTAACTTAAGTGGTTATTAAAAAATTAATAATAACTTACTAATTATTATTTAAAATAAGATTTTTAAGTTTAACCTAATCTATACATATAAATTAACATCCCATAATAGACTTTTAATATTTTATAAAAACTTACTCCTTAAATTTATTTTAGTAGTTTTTTCATCTTTTAACCTAAAATAAATATAATTAAAATTATTTAAATTAAAATTAATAACAATTTTTATATCAGTAATTTTACTATATCCTTTATTTAGATATAAACTATTAACAAACGCTAAAATTTTATTATAAAATTCTAATTTTTACCTTTTAATTCCCAAAAAAAATATTTTTTAATCATACTATTAACTCTAAAAATTTTTATAGTCTTATTATTTTTTATAATTACTATATTAATATCGATTTTTTTAATTAAAAAATTATTAGTTAATTTTTGGTATTTTATAATTCACTATTTTAAAATATTTATCAATTTTATATTTTTTTAGTAGTGTAATTCTGCCACCATTATTATCATTATTATTATTATTATTATTATTATTATTTTTATTATTATTTTTACCACTATCTTTAGCTCCATCTTTAGTTTTATTTTTCACATTTTTTTTTTTTTTTCTTATAATAAATATTATTTTATATTTATTAGTTAAAGTTTTTTTATAATCTAAAATAAAATTTTGGAAGTTTATTACTTACCTAGTTTTTATTAGCAAATTTCTTACTTATATTTTTATTAAATTTATTTTATTATTTTTTTTATTTAATAGTCTAGATAATCCTACCACTACCACTAATTTTTTAGTATCTGTTATCGAATTGTCTAAATTTTTTAAACATTCTAATCTTAAACTTTTACATTTAGGATTAATAAATATAAAAATTAATTTAATATTAATAAAATTTTCAAATAAATCAGGGTTTTTGGTTTTATTAAAGTTTTCAATATTAAAATCAAATTTTAAATAATTAAGATATATAAGTATATTTAAAAAAACAATTAAAAAATTAATAACATCTTTAAAAAATTTATTATTATTTTAAGACCATTCTAGAATTATATTTTTAAAATATTTAAAATCAGGTATATATAAATTAGTAATATTGGAAATTAAGTTAAAAAAAAAAAAATTTACCCTATTATTTAACATCAGCAAAAAATCTGAACCCCCCAGAGGTCATTATATGGAGCACGGGAGGCTGACAGGGATGTAAAGAAATTATTATATGATGACAGAAAACTAACACCAATCTTAGTATATTTTATTAAAATTTTAAAGTAATTAGCTGTAGATATCTGTTTCTCAAAATCCAATACAGCCTTTTTATAATATTAAATTAACATAAACCCCTTTTTAACTTATTATTTTTTATTTTTTTTCTTATATCATACTCTTTTAGAATATCTTAGTTTTTCTACAAACGCACTCCATCCAACATAATAAAACCAAAGAATAATAAATATAAAAACAATAATCAATATCAAGATAATACATCTAATCTCGAGCTATTATATCTAAAATCTATAATACAAGTAGTAACTTCTATCAGACTGTTAATATTAGCTAATAACTTGAGAAAATACTAATATACTAAATTAGTTACTGATCTTGATTGTAAAAAAATTATAAAAAAAAGGTCAACAAAATTTTGATTAAAATTTATAGGCTTTCTAATATTTTCAATTAGTCTTATAAAAGTTCCTTTATTTAAAAAAAAATCTAATAGAGATTTATTATCTGAATATGAAAATCTAATTTTTAAAAAATAAAAATCTGGTTTTTTTCTTTAATAATTCTACAATAAAATTTAGCTAAATATTTTTTAAATAAAAATGTACACTTAGAATTTAGTAAAAAATATTAAGTTAAATTTAATATTTATTAAAATAATTTATAAATTCTTTTTTTTTATAACTTAGATATCATAATTATAAGTTAATATTAGTTAAATATATTATTATATTAAAATTTTTTGTTTATATTTAGTAAGTGTTATTAAAAATATTATACTAAACATATATAATTTAAACTATTTTAATACTAATATTTAATTAAATAAAATTAAAATTTTATTAAATACTAAATTATTAAGATATTTTGTAAAAAAAAGAATTATAATTAATTTTTTTATTAATAGATGTTTATAGTCCATTAATAAATATCTATAAAATTTTTTTATATATTCAATAATTTTGAAAATTCTAATTTATTAATATTAAAATTTGTAAAAAGGAAAAGGGATTAAAGAATTAAATTTTATAAAAAAATTAAATTTTAGGATTTTAATATAAATTACTATATATATTTAAATTATATTAAAATTATGGAAAGAAGATGTCTATAATCAAAAAATCAATTTTAAAATTATAAATAATTATAATAAAATTTTCAATATTTATTATAATATTTTTGCAGTTAATTAAAATTTAGTAATTTTTGATAATTTGTATATTAATATAATTGGTTAAGTTTGGAAAAAACTGGTATTGTATTACCAAAGTTTTATATAATTTTATATTAATATACTATTAAATAAACTACTTGGAATTCAAACTTCTTAGAATTTTGTACTGGTAGGTAATAATAAAAAAAAAAAATTAAATTTACTATTAAAAAAATAAGAAAAAACTAGGAATATTTAGTAGAAATTTTTGTTTATTTTCTTTTATTTTAATATATAATTTTAGATATATAAATAGTTATAATAAATTTTTTTTTTTTAAAATTCAATTGGACACTAGAAGGCGACTGTAGGATTATAAAAAAATATAATCAGATATTAGAGGTTGTATGCAAGATTAAATATTGTTAATTTTTTATAACCTTTCATAATTAGCAGGATAGTTCCAGGATATAAAAGATCGCTGAGCCATCCAAGCCATCTGATGGCTCGGATGTCAACAAATTTTTTTGCTGATGAATATTTGATTAAGATTATAATTTATTATTTTATTAAAATTTTAATTTATTTTAAGTTTTTAATTTTGGAGATAGGTAGCCTTTAACAGTCCATTACCATACTCTATTCTAGTACTAAAATAAAGATATCAAAAATAATATTTTAGAATTAATAATTTATTTAATATATAAGTTATTAATAAGTATAAAATTTTTAGAATTTATTTAAAGCTAAAAAACTTTACAAAAATACTAGATATTAAATAAAAATAAAATAAAATAAAAGCAATAACGGTGATGATGGTAATAAAAAAAAGAAAAAAATAATTAATAATATTATAAACTAATATATATTATTATATAGTCTATTATTAAGTTTATTTTTAGGTAATTGTCTAAAATTAATAAAAGTTTTTATTAAACTCTAGTAAATTTAAATATATTTTTAAATATTTTTATATTTAAATATTTTAAAACTGATTTATATATTATTGATATATTAAAAATTTTGGATTTATTTGTTATTTAAGATGTATGGGGGGTAAATATTAGTCTTCAGAAGTATGATTAGAAGATTTTGGTTGTTATACTATGCTATAGGATTAAATTAAATTAAGAAAAAATTAATTATTAAATAATCTATTTTTTTTTTTTTTTATTAAATATTTTTTTAATTTAAAATTGTTAAAAAATATTTTAAGTTTAGAAAAAATTTATATTGGATGCTTGGTATTTTTTAATTTTTATTATTTTTTAAAATTTTTTTTAAATTATTGAATATAATAATACTATTAATATGTTTGTTTTAGGTTTTTATATTAGTTTTATTTATAATTATATTTAAAATTTGGTTGGTGTAATGTGTATGAAAATTAATTTTATTATTAAAAATTTTAAGTTGTTGTTGAAAATAATATTTTAAATTTTAAGTATTTAACTTTATATTTTAAAATTTAATTAATTTAACTAAAAAATTTATACAATTTTTTTTTTTTTTTAGATTCTGAATGTTTTTTGGAAATTTATATAGATATATATTTAAATGCTGGTGTTATAGCTGTATTTGAAGATTTATTGTTATAATTGATTGAAAGTCTATTTTATTTGTTTACAAATTATATGGATTATAAATTGGTGAGATGGTTGATATAGAATAAAGTATTAAAAGTTGGGATTAATGATTTTTTTGATAACAAATTTTTGGAATTTTTTGATATATTTTTCTAATTTGTGTATACTTTTTGGAAATAAATTGAAAATATAATTGGAGATTTAAATTTTAAATTTTAAATTTTAATTTATGATTGGGTAATTAAAGATCTAGAACTATAGGAATATTTCTATTATAATTTTATTGATTGTATAAGTTATTTTTTTAGGTAGCTAGTGTATGCTAGTAGTCTGGTATATATATTAGTTAAAAAATATAATTTAGAAAATAAATAATTATATTTAAAATTGTATATAAGTAACTAATAATAGAAGATACAAGTATATAATTTTAATTTTTTTATATTTTTACTTAAAATATGTTTTTTTTATATATTATATTATATTAGATGCTAATTATTTTTTAATCAATATTATTAGAAGGTTTAATATTAATTTTTATTATTTATATATTAGATATTATTTATTTGATTAATTTTTTTAATAATAAAAAAGTATGGTTAATTTATTTAACAATTAATAATTTATTTTTTAATATTTATAATAAATTATTGTTATTTGCTTAAATTTTATTTATTTTTATATTAATATTATTAAAAAAAAAAGATTTTAATAATTATTAGAAATTGAAAATTGATATTGATTTTTAAAAAATTTTACTTATTAAATAAATAAAAGCTAAAATTAAATATTAAAAATCTTATAAAATTTAATCTTAATTTAAAATATACTAATAATTTTATTTGTTTGTATATATTTTAATTATATAATTAGATTATAAATTATATAAAATATACTAATTTATTTAATATTAATATAAAATCTTATTTTATTTACAAAATAAATATTTAAAATTTTAAAAAATATACTTTAAAAATAGTAAATTATAACTATTATTTCTAACATATTTTATCTAAAAACCAATTATATCTAAAAACCAACCACTTTTTTTAAGCAAGAAAACCACATCAAAAATCAAAAAAAAAACTATATTGAAATTTATCACAAACGCATCAATCAACTATTAACTTTCATCAACAATAAAACCATCAAAAAAAATCGTAAAATTATAAATCCAACAGCATGCAATTCGAAAGATCAAGTTTATTATATAATACACGTTTCAGTAATATACTGTTTATAATTACTTTTAAAATTGTTACTAAAAATAGGCAGTATATATGTGTATAGCGCTAAATGCAACACATAATTTACTAGTGTTGCGCTGGTAAACTGATTGGTTTTTTTGTATATATCGTTAAATACAATAGTTATAATATAATTTACAGCGTTTTTTACAATATATAACGCGTGGTTATAATTATAGATATAACAGAAGTTAATAGTAAATTAATAATTGGTTAATAGTTTAATAATAGATTTTTAATATAGTTTCTAGATTTTTTTTGGTATAATTTTCTTGCTTAAGAAAAGTAGTCGGCTTCTAGGTGTGGTCGGCTTCTAGGTGAGGTACATTAGATGGTTACTATTTTATAAATTATAAGATGATTTCTAAATTTTAAAAAGTAATATATTTTTAAAAGTTATTTAAATTTACCTTAATTAAAAAACTACATTATTATCTATAAAATAAAAACATGAAAAACCAAAAAAAAAATTTAATTTCAAACTAAAAATGTAAGAACCCAAAATAATTAAATTTAAAAAAACTTAGAATTAATTTTATAATATTTTTTTTTTAATTTTATAATATTTTGGATGGTTTGATTTGTTTTTATCTAATTATCTTTAATAATTTCTTTATCTAACAAATTTTTTTTATAAATAATGGTTTTTAAATATTTTGTTTTTAGAATCTTTAACTTTTTTTTTTTTTAGATAATTTTAATAGAAATTTTTGTTATTTTTGTTTAAAATTTTGACTATTTAGTTTGTAGTTTAGCCTACTTTTTTTTAATATTTTCCAATTTTTTTTCTTTTTTATTTAGTTAATGCTCTAGTTGTTCTACTATAATAAATTAATTAAATCTATTTTATCACTATGATAAAATATTTACAAAAATTAGTTATATAATTTTTCTACTTATTTTAAGTATAGATAGAATAGCTTTGGTAATTTGCTATAATAACATATAAATAAAAATTTCTAATACAATACTTATAAAAAAGAAAAACGGGAATTTTAAATTTTTTAATACAATTAGCTAAGATATTTTAATATTAATAAGAAGATTGTTTATTTTTTTTTTTAATAATATTTTACCAATATTTATACTTGATTTCAAATATATATTAATTGTTTTCTTGCAAGAATATTTTAAAATTTAAGTTTTAAGATTATTATTTTAATTTGATTATTATTTTTTTTTATACACTATTTACTTATATTATTTTTATTTTATATAACTTATATAGATAGAAGTTTTATATAGAATAATAATTTATATTAAAAATATATTTATAATAGATATTAATTTTATAAAATAGTTTTGATTATATAGAACTTAATTTTTGTATAGATTTCTACTTTTATAAGAATAAAGTTTTTATAGAAGTTATTTCTATATAAAACTTGTTTTTTAAAAGAAGGAGATAGTATTATAGACTTACAGTCTTAATAATATAATTACTTATATTTTATTTTATGCTATATTATTTTTAATTTTGCTTACTGTATTTTCTATATAACCTCTACTTTTTATATACTTATATTTACTTATCTTACCTAGGTACTTAGACTTTTGTTATATAAAAGTTATTTGTTATGTAACTTACTTACAAACTTATATAATAAATAAAACAAACAAATGAATAACAAACACTATTTATCAAACTTACATGATTATAATACAAATAAAATAAATATATAATTATTATTATTTATATAAAATATTATTATGTATATAAAATTATTATTAAAACTGATAAATAGTTTTTATTTTTTATTGATTAACTTAAATATAATATAGACTTATAATTTATTATAACTTTTATTATTATTATTGTTACACTTTGGTCAAGTCCGTCTGACCAAACACTGATCTCTCACTCTAAGATACCAGGTTCTCAGATCTTATGGAGTATGTAAATCGCGAGGTAGCAAAGAATGATTATATAAGATATATAACAACAATAAAATTATAGTAAACTATAAATTTATATTATATTTAAATTAACCAATAAAGAGTAAGAACTATTCATCAATCCTAATAATAATCTTATATACATAATAATATTTCATACAATTAATAATAATTGCATATTCGCTTTGCTTGCATTGTGATCATACAAGCTTGATAAGCAATACTCGTTACTCATTTACTCATTTTATCTATTATACAAGCTTGTGAGTAAGTCATGTGATAGATGACTTTTGCATAATAAGAGTCTGAGTGAGGCAGGTAAATAGAGGTACATGGAAGTGGGGCTTATATAGAAAAATATAGTAAGCAAAGCTGAGACTGATATAGCATAAAACAAAGTACAGGTAATTATACTATCAAAACTATAAATTTGTAATATTATCTCCTTTTTTTAAAGAATAGGTTTTATGTAAAAAATGATTTTTATAAGGACTTTTATTCTTATAAAGGTAGAGATCTAGGTAGAAGTTAAATTCTGTATAATCAAAATTATTTTATAAAATTAGTATCTATGGGGACATATTTTTAGTACAGATTATTATTCTATATAAAACTTCTATTTATATAAATTATATAAAATAAAAATAATATAAATAAATAGTATATAAAAAGATAGTAATTAAATTAAAATAATAATTTAAAATTTAAACTTTAAAACATTCTTATGAAAAAACAATTAACACATATCTGAAATCAATACAAATGCCGGTAGAATGTTATTAAAAGAAAAATAAACAATTTTTTTATTAATGTTAAAAGATTTTAGCTGATTGTATTAAAAAATCTGGAGTTCCAGCTTTTCTTCCTTGTAAGTATTATACCGGGAATTCTTACTTATATATAGTTATGGCAAGTTATCAGAGCTATTCTGTTTATATTTAAAATAAGTAGAGGAATTGTGTAGCTGATTTCTATAAGTATCTTATTATAATGGTAAAATGGATTTAATTAACTTATTATAATAGAACAACTAGGGCATTAACTAAATAAGAGAAAAAAAGAATTAGAAAATATTAAAAAAAAGTAAACTAAGTTACAAACTAAGTAATTAAAACTTTAAATTAAAATAACAAAAATTTTTACTAAAATTATTTAAAAAAAGAAAAAATTAAAAATTTTAAAAATAAAACATCTAAAGACTATTATTCATAAAGGAGATTTATTAGATAAGAAAATCATTAAAAGTAATCAAATAAAAATTAATTAAATAATTTAAAATATTATAGAACTGGAAAGAGATATTACAAATTTAATCTCAAACTTTTCTAAATTTGACTACTCTAAATTTTTACAGTTTTAATCTGAAATTAAGCTCTTCTTTGGTTTTCCGTGTCTTTGTTTTGTAGGTTGTAATATAGTTTTCTGATTAAGGTAAATTTGAATAACTTCTGGAAATATATTATCTTCTAGGATTTAAGAGTTGTTTTATAGTTCATAAAATAATAATTATTTAATAAGATATTCATTTTCTTTATTAAGTTTATCTAAAATTTTTTTGAATTTGTATTCTATATGGTTTTCAAGTTTTAGTTCTTTATTATTTAAATCTTTTTTTAAACTTTCAAAAACTGGTTTTAAAAATAAAATATAAAATGATTGATGAATACATGTAGATCTTAAGATTTTAAGTTTAAAAATATTATTACTAAATTTTTTTATAATTATAAAAAATTTATATTTCTAATAATTAAATTTTTTGCTCTAGTATCCTTTTTGCTTAATGTATTTAATAAGCAGGTATGTTTTATCTTCTTTTTTCAGAAATAATACTTCCATTTTTTTCTAATTGTAATAATATGATATCTATTTTGTTATAAATTAGAGGTTTTTTTGAAGATTTTTATAAAAATTCTTTATATTCTTAATATATTTATTTACTTGGGGGACTGTTTTTTTGGATATTAAAGGTAAAAGTATTACCATTAAATTTTATCCTCTAAATACTTCATAAAAAATATACTTCATAATTAAATATTTAAAAATATTATAAATAAATTCAAAATTCAAAAATAACTTAACCTAATTATTTTATATAATATTCAAGAAATTATATAACCATATTTTTATTATCTAAATAATTTGTTCAGTTACTCTATCTATTTAAACATATTTTTTACTAGCAATATTAATTTTGGTTTTAGTCTAGTTCCTAATTAAATTCTAAAATTTACTAAAAAATAAAATATCTTTATTATAAATATATTTAACTTATAAATTATATTAATTAAATATTTGTTTGTTATAAACTTGTTCAAGTTCTTCTGTAGATTATTTGAAATTTTATAATTCTAAAACTACTATTTTACTAAATTTATAAATAATAACTAGTACTTTATTATAAATAGTATTAATAAATAAATCTTATAATTTTAGTATTTTTTAAATAAAATTATAAAAAATAATTTAAAAAAGTACTAATAATACATTATAAAATTATAATTTTCCATAAAATAAATATTAATTAAGTTTATTTTTATAATACATATTATAAATCTTAATATACTATTCAATATATTATCATATTTAAAGCTAAAAGTAATTTTTGATTAAAAGTTTTTAAATTTATTTAACTCCTAAATATTTATAGGCAAGTGTATTATAATATTATTTAATAAATTTTTACTAAAAATCTTTAATAAAAATATAGTAAAAATTTTTAAAAAAAATAATTCCATGTTTAACAGTAAAATATTCAAATACATTTAAATTATTAAATAGAATTCAAATAATTATAAAATATTATTTATAATTTTCTTTCAATTCCCAAGTAAACTGATTATTTAGTATATAAAAAGTAGTATTAAGAGTTCAATTAATAATAATGTTTTTAAATAATTTTCCTTTGAGAATTACTTTTTAATTTAGTTGTACTCTTGTTATTAGGTTAGGTTTTTTATTAATAGTATTTACTCCTAAATTTTTTTTACTTTTGTAATGTATGATTTTTATATTGTATTTGCTGAAGAGTTCTTATTAGTAAATTTATCATCTACTGAATTCTTTAATTATAAAAAAAAAGGTAAGGTTTTTATAATTTGAATATATTATAAAAAAATTTTTAGTCTGTAAATAAATTTTTTATATTTTATAAATATAAATAATTATTATAAGTTTTTTATTATAAATAAAGTATCTAAGTTCTGTAGCATTAAATTTATAAGATAAGTATATAATAGGGTATTATTTATTATTAAGATATAATTAATATAAACATGCGCCTAATGCAGCATCTAAAGTATTAATTTCAATTTTGATAGGTAATTTCAGGTCATATAGTCAAAATATTGGTACCAAAAAAAATGATTGTTTTAATATGTTAAAAGTATTAATTCAACTAGGGGTCATATTAAATTTAGTTTTTATTTTAATAAGCTTAATTAGGGCTATTAATATATAACTATATTATTTAATAAATTGTCAGTAATAATTACATAATTTTAAAAAAAATTAAATATTTTTAATTATTTTAAATAATAGTTAATCTTAGATGATTTAAATTTTATTAATTATAATTATAACTCTGAGGAATTTACATTTAATAACTTCAAATTTTGTTTTTTTAAGTTGAACTTTAAAATTATATTTATTAAATACTTCTAAGATAAGTATAACATATTCATAATATTCTTCTAGATTATAACTATAGATTAATATATTATTAAAATAAATAATACATATTTTATTAATATAATTTTTAAAAATATAGTTTATAAAAATCTGAAAAAATACTAAAATATTAGTCAATTTTATAAGCATAATTACATATTTGAATAATTTATATCTATATCTGAAAACAGTTTTCCAAATATTTTTTAATATAATTTATAAATTATAATATCCAATTATAATATTTAATTTAGTAAATTATTTGGCTCCTTATAATTAATCCAAAAATTCTAAAATAAGAGGTAATTTGGTTCAATTTTTTATAATAATATTATTAAAACTTTGATAATTAATACATATTTATAGTTTGCTATTCTTTTTAAATATAAATAAGATAAAGTATTCTATTAAAAATTAAAAAAGTTAGATATATTCTTTACATAAGTTTTCTTCAAAATATTTTTATAATATTTCAAACTTTTTTTAAATATATATATAAATAGGCATAAATTTCAATATAATACCTTCTTTAAATAATATTTTATAAATAAATTTATTAAATTGAAATAAAGCATTTTTATTAAGTAATTTTTTAAAAATCTTAATCCATTTAAAAATCCTTTTAAGGATTTTGGTAATAATATTTTTAATAATTTTTTTAACAATTTTGTAAATATCCTTAACTTTGATCCATATATATTTAAAAATGTTAAACTTATTTCAAAATTAATAATAAATTTTTTTATCAGAGAGATATTCTATAAATTATAAGTATATTTCTTTTTCTTAAATTCTAAGTTTAAAGTATTTTTGAGTAGTCTAGTAGTTGCATCTAGTGAATTTAATAATTTATAATCAAAAACTGATTTCTGGATTATAATCCTATAACCAGTCATATCCTAGGATAAGGTTATCATTTTTAAAATCAAGAATATTAATTATTCTTTTCTTAAAGTAATTATTAATAATAAAGATAATAATAATTTCATATTTAATTATTTTAAAAGGGTTTCTTCTAAAGGCTATAATATTGTAATAGGTAGGCTTAAAGTATATAAGTAATATATATTTTTTAATATAATTTTCTAAAATATAAATAGTTTTTATTTTACTATTAATAAAAACTTTAGTAAAATTTCTATTAATTATATAAAAAATATTAAAATATTATTTAATAATTTTATTAAGTATTTTATCAAATCCTTTTTTAACAAAACTTAAGTTAAATCATTCAGAGTATATCAAAATTTGAAATTTTTTTAATTTAAAAATTTATTAATTAAATTTATAACATTTAAAATAATTTCTTTATCTATTAATAATTTATAATTAATATATTGGTATTTAAGTAAACTAGGCAAAAATTAAGTAATAAGATAATATAATTTTTTTTATTATTCTAAAAATATAACTAAAACTTTAAGAGGTAAATATATTTTTAATAAAATATTTAAAATTTAATAAAATCTTTTTTTTATATATTCTTTAATAATTATCTAGTTCTATAGTTGATTTCCAGTATAAGTTATCTATTTTTATATATAATACTTACACATAGCAAAATATCTAATATATACTATATATCTAGGTTTTTATTTATATATTATGCATTTTGTAATGTTACTATATTATTTAAATTAAATAATTATTAATTTTGGTTTCTTTACAAAAGTTTCTTCTTTTTTGATAATATTCTAGTAATTATTAAAGTTTTTGGTAAGTTCTGTATTATACTTGATAATTATAATAAAATAAATAGTATATTAATAAAATTTGTAAGAACTTTATCAGAATTTTTTTATAAAATAAAATTTTTTCATAGAAATATTATCTATATAAAAAGTGCAAACATTTTCTAATTTATAAAGTTTATAAGTTTTATATAAGTCAAGGGGTATGAATATGGACCCCCCCTAGTTATAGACCCCCCTCCAACAAATAAACATATATTATATTTTCAATAATAACTTAACCAATTTAACAGCTACAAATATAAAAACTATCTTAATTTATTTGTTTTTGTTAATTATATCGCTATTATAATTTAAATACTTAATTATATGTGGTTGAATATAACTAAATTATTCTAAAAAAAATTTTATTCTATAATTAACTTATTATTTTTTTGGATAAATATTATATTATTTCA
>JAJTUB010000101.1:0-71617 GCA_036971345.1 Dactylellina drechsleri | reverse complement strand
AGTTTGTATGCGTGTATATGTATACTTGATTATTTATATGTATGTGTATGTATGTGTGCTTGATTGTTTGTATGTATATACATATATGTGTACTTGTTATGTGATATATAAAGATTATATAATAAAGGTCTGTAAACAGAACAAATAAGTATAGGTATATGGAAAATGAGTATTATTTAAAAAATATAGTAAGTAAAACTAAAAATGATATAATGTAAAATAGAGTATAGATAATTATGTTGTTAAGATTGTAAATCTATAATACTATTTTTTTTTTTTAAAGAACAGGTTTTTTATAAAATAATTTCTATAAGGACTTATTTTTGTAAAATATAAAAATTTATATAAAAGTTAAATTTTTATGTAGTTGAGATTACTTTATAGAGTTAGTGTTTGGTATAGGTATATTTTTAATATAAATTGTTGTTCTGTATAGAACTTCTGTTTATATAAGTTATGTGGGGTAAGGATAACATAAGCGAATAGTATATAAAAAAGTAGTAGTTAAATTAAGGTGGTAGTTTAAAACTTAAACTTTAAAACATTCTTACAAAAGAATAATCAATATATATCTAAAATTAAGTATAAATGTTGGCAAAATATCATCAAAAACAAAATTCTACTTATTAGTATTGCGGTATTTTAGCTAATTGTATTAAAAAATCTAAAATTTTTGTTTTTTTTCTTTGTGAGTATTGTGTTAGAAATAATTATTTTTATATAATTATGTTGGGGTATTAAAATTGCTTTGTCTGTAACGTACATCACCTAGAAGCCGACCACACCTAGAAACCGACCACTTTTTTAAGTGAGAAAACTATATTAAAAATCAAAGGGGGGACCATATTAAAAATGTGTTAATTGGCTATTAATTTTTATTAACTTCTATTAATGATAAAACCATTAAAAAAAATTGTAAAATTATAAATCCAATAGTATGCAATTGGAGAGATCAAGTTTATTGTATAATATACATTTCGGTTGTATATTGTTTGTGGTTGTTTATAAAATCGCTACTGAAAATAGGTGGTATATATGTGTATAGTGCTAAATGTAATATGTGATTTATTAGTGTTGTACTAGTAAACTAATTGGCTTTTTTGGATATATTGTTAAGTACAGTGATTATAATGTGGATTATAATAATTTTTATAATTTATAATATATAATTATAATTGTGGATGTGATAGAAGTTGATAGTAGGTTGGTGGTTGGTTGATAGTTTAATGATGGATTTTTGGTATGGTTTTTAGATTTTTTTGGTATGGTTTTTTTGCTTAAAAATGTGGTCGGCTTCTAGGTGTGGTCGGCTTCTAGGTGATGTACGTTATTTGAAATAAATAAAGAAATTGCATAACTAATTTTTATAAATATTGTTCAAGTTTCTAAATAGATTCAATTAATATCTTTTGTAGTAGATCAGCTAGGTTATTAATTGGACGAGAAGAAAAAGGAGGTGGAAAAATTAGAAGAGGAGTAAGTCGAATTATTTACTTGATTAATACAAAAACAAAAAAAATTAAGATAATTAAAATTAAAATATTTTAAAACTATTATCTATGAAAAAGATTTATTGGATAAAAAAAATATAGTAAGCAAAAAAATCAAATTATAAACTAATGTAAATGTGGTGGTTACTGAGGAAAAAATAAAAAAAATTTGTTAAAAGTTATTTGGTGATATTATTTTTATTTAATTAATAATCTATTTTTATTTTTTTATTTTTTTATATTTGTGTTTTGTAGGTTATAATGTAGTTTTTTATTTAAAATAAATTTAAATAACTTCTGGAGATATATTATTTTTTAAGATTTAAAAGTCATCTTATAATTTATAAGATGGTGATTATTTAATAAAGTACTTATTTTCTTTGTTAGGTTTATTTAGGATTTTTTTGAATTTATATTTTATATAATTTTTAAATTCTAATTTTTTATTGTTTAAAT
The DNA here is from genome assembly GCA_036971345.1 of Dactylellina drechsleri. NCBI lineage: Eukaryota > Fungi > Ascomycota > Orbiliomycetes > Orbiliales > Orbiliaceae > Dactylellina > Dactylellina drechsleri. The sequence continues at coordinate 69,671 of JAJTUB010000101.1, read as the reverse complement.
TTTTTTTAAAACTTTTAGGGACTGATTCTAAGAATGAGATATAAAATAATCAATGAATATATGTAGGTTTTGGAATTTTAAGTTTAAAGGTATTATTGTTGAACTTTTTTATAATTATGAAAGGTTTATATTTTTGGTAATTGAGCTTTTTGCTTTAATGTCTTTTTTGTTTGATGTATTTAATAAATAGATATGTTTTATTTTTTTTTTTAAAAAATAATACTTCTATTTTCTTTTTATTATAATAATATAATATTTATTCTATTATAAATTAAAAATCTTTTTGAAGATTTTTATAAAAATTTTTTATATTTTTGATGTGTTTGTTTGTTTGGGGGATTGTTTTTTTGAATATTAAAGGTGGAAGTATTATTATTAAATTTTATTTTTTAAAAATTTTGTAGAAGGTGTATTTTATAATTAAGTGCTTAGAAATGTTGTAAATGAATTCAAAACTAAAAAATAGCTTAATCTAATTATTCTATGCAATATTCAAGAAATTGTGTAATTACATTTCTATTATCTGAATGATTTATTTGGTTATTTTATTTATTTAAATATATTCTTTATTAGTAATATTGATTTTGGTTCCAGTCTAATTTCTAATTAAATTCTAAAATTTATTAAAGAATAAAGTATTTTTATTGTAAATATGTTTGATTTGTAAATTGTATTAGCTGAATATTTGTTTGTTGTAAATTTGTTTGAGTTTTTTTGTAGATTATTTGGAGTTTTATAATTTTAGGATTGTTATTTTGCTAAATTTGCAAATAATAACTAGTACTTTGTTGTAGATAGTATTAATAAATAAATTTCAGAATTTTGGTATTCTTTGGATGAAATTATAAAAGATGATTTAAAAGGGTATTAATGGTACATTATAAGATTATAATTTTTTATAAGGTAAATATTGATTTGGTTTATTTCTATAGTATATATTGTAAGTCTTAATGTATTGTTTAATATATTATCATATTTAAAACTAAAGTAATTCTTAGTTAAGAGTTTTTAAATTCATTCAACTCCTAAATATTCATAAATTAATATGTTATAATATTGCTTGATGAGTTTCTGTTAAAAATTTTTAATAAAAATATAGTAAAAATTTTTAAAAAAAATAATTCCATATTTAATAGTAAAATATTTGGATACATTTAAATTATTGAATAAGATTTGAGTAACTATTAAGTATTATTTATAACTTTTTTTAATTTTTAAGTAAATTAATTATTAAGTATATAAGAGGTGATATTAAAGGTTCAATTAACAATAATATTTTTAAATAGTTTTTTTTTAAAAATTGCTTCTTTATCTAATTATACTCCTACCATTAAGTTAGGTTTTTTACTAATAATATTTGTTTTTAAATTCTTTTTGCCTTTATAGTGTATAATTTTTATATTATATTCACTAAAGAGTTCCCATTAATAAATTTGTTATCAACTGAGTTCCTTAGTAATAAAAAAAAAAATAAAGTTTTTATAGTCAGAGTATACAGTAAAAAATTCTTTTATTTATAAATATTTTTTTTATATTTTGCAGACATAAATGATTATTATAAATTTTTTATCATAAATTAGGTATCTAAGCTCTATAATATCAAATTTATAAAATAAGTATACAATAGGATACTATTTATTGTTAGGGTATAGTTGATATAAGTATATGCTTAATGCAACATCTAAAACATCAATTTCTATTTTAATAGGTAATTTTAGATCATAAAATTGAAGTATCAGTACTAAGAAAAATAATTATTTTAATATATTAAAAATATTAATTCAACTAAAAGTTATATTAAATTTAATTTTTATTTTAATAAATTTGGTTAGAATTATTAACATATAACTATACTATTTAATAAGTTGTTAATAATAATTACATAATCTTAAAAAAAATTAAATGTTTTTAATTATTCCAAACAATAACCAGTCTTAAATAATTTAAACTTTTTTTAAATTTATTCGAATTCCATTAGTCATAACTATGGCTCTAAAAAATTCATATTCAGTAACTTCAAATTCCGTTTTTTTAAGTTAAACCTTAAAATTATATTTATTGAAAATTTCTAGAACGAATATAATATATTTATAATATTCTTTTAGGTTATAGCTATATATTAATATATTATTTAAATAGATAATATATATTTTGTTGATATAATCTTTAAAGACATAATTTATAAAAATTTAAAAAGATGTTAGAGCATTAGTTAATTCCATAAACATAACTACATATTTAAATAATCCATATCTACATTTGAAGGTGATTTTCTAAATATCTTTTGATGTGACTTGTAAATTATAGTATTTAATTATGATATTTAATTTAATAAATTATTTGGTTCTTTATAATTAGTCTAAAAATTTTGAGATAAGAGGTAATCCGATTCAATTTTTTATTATAATATCATTAAAACTTCAATAATTGATGCATATTCATAATTTACCATTTTTCTTAAGTACAAATAAAATAAAATATCCTACTAAAAATTAAGAAAATCAAATATATTTTTTGCATAAATTTTCTTCAAAATATTTTTATAATACTTCAAGCTTTTCTTGAGTGCATACATAAATAAATATAAATTTTAACATAATACCTTCTTTGAGTAATATCTTATAAATAAATTTATTAAGTTAAAATAAAATGTTTATATTGGGTAACTTCTCAAAAATCTTAATCCATTTAAGGATTTATTTAAAAATTTTAGTAATAATATTTTTAATAATTTTTTTAACAGTTTTATAAATATCTTTAATTTTAATTCATATATATTTAAGAATATTAAGCTTATTTCAAAATCAATGATAGATTTCTTTATTAAAAAAATGTTTTGTTAGTTGTAAATGTACTTCTTTTTTTTAGATTCTAGTTTTAAAATATTTTTGAGTAATCTAACAATTATATCTAATAAATCTAATGGTTTATAATTAAAAACTAATTTTTAAATCATAATCCTATAACCAGTCATATCCTAGGATGAGATTATTATTTTTAAAATTAAAAATATTAATTATTCTTTTTTTAAAATAATTATTAATAATAAAAGTAATAATAATTTCATATCTGACTATTCTAAAAAGATTTTTTCTAAATACTATAATATTGTAGTAGGTAAACTTAAAACATATAGGTAGTATATATTTTTTAATATAATTTTTTAATATGTAAGTTGTTTTTACTCTGCTATTTGTAAAAATTTTAATAAAGTTTCCATTAATTATATAAAAAATATTAAAATATTATTTTATAATTTTATTAAGTATTTTATCAAATCCTTTTTTAATAAAATTTAAATTAGACTATTTAAAATATATTAAAATTTAAAATTTTTTTAATTTAAAAATTTATTAATTAAATTTATAATATTTAGGATAATTTCTTCGTCTATTAATAATTTATAATTAATATAACGTTAGTCACCTAGAAGCCGACCACTTTTTTAAGCGAGAAAACCACACCAAAAAAATCCAGAAACCACACTAAAAATCTATTATCAAACCACCAATTGACCATTAACCTACTATTAACTTCCATCACATCCACAATTATAACTATGTGTTATAAATTATAAAAACTGTCGTAATTTATGTTATAATTACTGTACCTAGTGATATATCCAAAAAAGCCGACTAGTTTACTAGTGCGGTGCTAATAAATCATGTGTTGCGTTTGGTGCTATACACGTATATACCACTTATTTTCAGTAGTGATTTTACAAACAACCATAAATAGTACATAACTGAAACGCGTACTATATAATAAACTTGATCTCTCCAATTGTATGCTGTTGGATTTATAATTTTATGATTTTTTTTGATGGTTTTATTGTTGATGGAAGTTGATAGAAGTTGATGGCCGGTTGACGCGTTTTTGATGTGGTCCCCCCTTTGATTTTTGATGTGGTTTTCTCGCTTAAAAAAGTGGTCGGTTTCTAGGTGTGGTCGGCTTCTAGGTGACTAACGTTATTAATATTTAGGTAAACTAGATAAAAATCAAATAATAAAATAATATAATTTTTTTTATTATTTTAAAAATATTATTAAAATTTTAAAAGGTAAATATACTCTTAGTAAAATATTTAAAATTTAATAAAATCTTTCTTTTTTATATTCCTTAATAATTATCTAATTTCATAATTAGTTTTCAGTATAAATTATCCATTCTCATATATGATATTCATATATAGCAAAATATCTAATATATATTATATATCTAGGTTTTTATTTATACATTATATATTTTTTAATATTATTATATTGTTTAAATTAAATAACCATTAATTTTGGTTTTTTTATAAAAGTTTCTTTTTTTTTAATAATACTCCAATAATCATTAAAGTCTTTAACAAGTTCTATATCATACTTAATAATTATAACAAAATAGATAACATATTAATAAAATTTATAAAAACTTTGTCAAAATTATTTTATAAAATAAAATCCTTTTATAGAAATATTGTTTGTATAGAAAATATAAATACTTTTTGATTTATAAAATTTATATGTCAGACCTCAAGCGGGGGGACGCGAGAGGTAACGTACGGTGAGGAACAGACTTAGATTAATAGACAAAAAGCTGATCTTTGTTATCTATAAAAACATCTATATATATATAAGCTCAGAGCGAGAAATTGCGAATAATATTGGACGGTATCCTAATTATAAGGCATATAAATAAATTATAAGGTCTAAAAATCCTATATCTATGTTATTATTGCAATTATATGCTACAACCTGTATTATGTTTGATATAAGTAAAGTTTGATATCCTTCTCTTCTATACTAAATCATATATTATAAGAAAAATGGATATTTAATTAAATTAATAATTAAAAATTGTTGTTTTGTCTTGTAGATATATGTTTTTTTGTTGTTTTTCTGTTATAACAAGTGTAGTGATTAGAAGGGCTATTTTCTATACATTATTGCAGGTGGTTTTAAATTTAGGTAATAATATTATAATGATTTTGGCAACTAGTGTTGGATTTAGAATGTTAATACTAAGAATCTAATATCATAAAAAAATAATTAAAATGTAAATATAAATATTTTTTTTATATACTCTAGATTACTATATACTCTTATAAATAATTACACTTTTTTTTATTATATTTTTTTATACTTATAATATTTTCTTGTATTATTTATTTTGTTTGGTCTTCTGCGAATTTTTATAATATACTAAAATTTAGTGGGAATAAAAAATAAAGGAAAGTTGTCTATAGATATATAGTGATATAGTGTAGTTACCTATATATTATAACTGTTTTTTTAAGTAGCGTATAGTTTTATAAAAAAATATTTTTTTTAGTTTTTTTTTTCCTTTCTTTCTCTTTTTTTTTTATTTTATTTTATTATAATTTGATATACTATAAGATAATTTTATTTTATTTTTTTTATTTTTTATATTGATATGTACCCTTTTGATATAACTTACTTTCAATATAATTGGCTATCCAAAAATATATTTTATTAATTTAACCAAAACTATAATCATTAATTTTGGTAATTTTTTGATTGATAGATATAATAAATACTTTATATCCGGTTTTGCCTACTATTAAGATGGTTTTGATTAATGTGCCCATTATTAAAAGAAGTGAAATGCTGCATGCTACTTTAATAGTGTTATTTCCAATACAGCTATTATGGCTGCGAGATTTTACATATTAAATTTAGTTATAATAAACTACCTAGTGATCTTAATAATACGTATTAATTATAATATTATTATTAACTATCTTGCTTGGGAATATACTTTTTTCAAAATTATACCAGTACTACTTAAAATTACTTTTAGAAAATTTTAAATTTTTAATATTATAGTTGGTTATAAAATATAATTTATAATTACTAAAACATAATTTGTTATAATAAAGAATAAATTAAAAACTATTTAAAATCCTAAAAGTCTACTATCTAATATTATAAATACAAATATAATAAATTATTTTAATAATATGGAATTTTTTATTTAGGTAATTTAGAGACTTAGTAAAACATCTATTAAAATAATACCTAGGAACAAAATAAAATAATTTGCTATAGTAAAAACTAGTCTAACTAGAATTACTTCTTATACTTATAAAAATAAAAATGGAAATAGGAATAAAGATGGAGATAGAGATGATGATGAAAATAGAAATAAAAATAATACAATTTGTTACACAAAAAATTATAAAAAACCAATTCACCATGAAAGGTGTAAAAATATAAAAATTAATTTGAAAAAAAAGAAGAGAAAGTATTAAACTTTAAATTACAAATTAATATAATATATTTTTAATTTTTTAAATTTATTTTTTAAAAATAAATACATAAAGTTATCTTATACATAATTATATTTTTAGTTAAGTTTTACTGCGAGTAAACGCAAACTTTTATATTTTAAATTAAATTATTTTAATACTATTTCTATATGTATAATGTTCTCTTCTAGTTCCTAAATTAAATTTGTTAGTAACTAGCTTTTTTATTTAATTAAGTAATAGATTATTATAACTTGCAATTTTAGTCCTTTTTTAAATTTTTTTATTATAAAAATTTTTTTGATCTTATATTTTTCTTCTTTATTTACTTTGATAAGCTGCGGTTTAGAATAAATTAAATAAATTTTATTAATAATATATAGTTTTAATAAAAAAACATAAAAAATTTTATATTACTATATTAATCTAGATATAGCTAGTTTATAGGTATACAAACTAACACAAACAATAATTTTTTATAGACTTAGGTATTTATATTCTAATTTATAACTAAGTTTTTTAGTTTAAATATTTTTACTAAATAATATAACTTTTTAGCTAATTTTATATTTTAGTATCTTACTTTACTATTTATTATAGTGCTTTACTTATTCATTCTAAACTTATTTTATTTTAATATAATAGGCTTTGTGTATTGTCTTAAATTCTTCTATTTTCTTTTTTACTATAAATATATATATTATTATACTATTTTTAATACTAAATCTAGAGTAAAATCTATATTTTATAAAAAATAATATTATTTTTATAATAGCTTAGAATATATTATTATAAACAAATACTATAAGAAACAATAATTTATATTAATTATCTTACTAATAATTATAATAATTTTATAAATATTATTCTAATATTTAATTTATTTTCTCTATTTAATTATTTATTTAGAAGTAAAAGGTTATTAATATATTTCTTTTAATATTACATACCTTACAAAAAATTATAATAAACTTAGAAATAAATACCCTACTTTAATTCAATACAAAATCTTTAGAAATACTATTATATAATAAATAATAAATATATAATTCTATAAATTTATCTACCTATAATTTATTATAAAAAATAAAATAAATATACTTAATTAATCTATTTACTATTATTTAAATAATATTATATTATAATAAGTTATTATTTAGTATTAAATCTTTAAATTTTAATAATTTTATAATAAAATTTATTAAAATACTATACTACAGTATATTAAAAATTAATAATAATAATAGTTTATTTTTAATTAATTTTTATATTATTTTATTTTACTAATATATATTACAATTTATAATATACTAATAAATAAATTTAATAAATTCTAAAAAGTAATAATTTTTAAAGAATAATTTAATTATTTTATAATAATCAAAGTAATTTATAAAGGAAGTATCATACATACAACATATTATTTTCTTTTATAAATTAAATAAATTAAATATATAAAATTAATTCTAAAATATTAATATATTACCTTTTTTTAAATAATTTTTTTTTATATATTTTATTTTTTTGTAATTTACTATGTTTATAATTTATTATACTTTTATATCTTTCTTATATTTTTTAATAAAAATATTAATATTATTAGAAATTCTATTCTCTATACTTATAATAATTTATAGTTTAATATTTATTATTCTTAATAATTATTCTGGTTTTAATAGTGGTAAAAATAAATTAATTAATTTTAAATTATTTTAAAATATAGATTAATACAAAAAATATTAGTTTTAATATTTTCAATTTTTGGTTTATATTGAATTTTAAAATTATAGTTTGTTAATAATAGTGATTATTTAATTTATTTTATATTGAGTTATTTTAAGGTTGTAAAATATTTTAAACTCTTATAGTTATTATATATAATAATTTAAAATAAGGGGTTATGTAAGTATGTTTTTTATTTTTTAAATGTTTTTATAATTGCCAGTATTTTCTGATTAAAAATTTTGTAGTTTTTTTTTGTAGGTATTATTTTTTTATTATAGAAGTATATAGGTTTTTATATGTTAGTTTTGTTTTATTGTGAGAGATATGTGCTTATATTGAATTTAAAGGTATTGGTTTTGATTATAGTAGTTTATAAATAGTTGAAGTATGGTAATATTATGTTAGTATAAAATTTTTTTTTTATGTAAGTGAATGTGGCTACTTGCTCTTTTTTTTAGTTTTATGGTGTTTTTTTGTTAAGTAATTTTGTAAGAAGTTTTATTAGTATATTATATTTCGCAATAAAGCGTATATAGAAATTAAAGAATTTAAAGAAGGATTATAATTTTTTAATATTAATTAATAGTTTTTAATTACAAATTAATTTGATTTTCTTTAGATTTATTAAAAAATTGCGGGTTGATATAATGAATTTTAGGAATTTAATTATTATTATATGAAATTGGTATTTATTTACTTTTACTAGTAATCCTATTTTTCTTAATTATTATAAAACAGTATATACATATATAAAATAATCTTAGATATTTTTTGAAAATATTAATATATTATTAAAATAAATTATAATAAAGTTATTAATTAAATTATAAAATAATATATTAAATAATAATTAAAAACTTATTAATATATTTATAAATCCAAAAAATATTACTAAATATTTAAATAATCCATATTAAATTTTAAAAGTAATTTTCCATTTATTTCCTGTTGTAATTTATATTAAATTATAAGTTTTCTTTAAGTTTAATTTAATAAATATTACTATACTTTACAATTTATTAAAAAGAATATTAATAAAAGGTAATGGATAATAATTTTTAATTGTAATTTTATTTAAATTATAGTAATTTATATATAGTCTTAAACTATTATTTTTTTTTTTAATAAATAGTATTAGTATAGCTATTAATAATTTATTTTTTTTGATAAATCCTTTTTTTCTTATTATTTAAATATAGTTGTGTAATGTTTTATCCTCTAACAAAAATAACTTATAGATTGGTTTAAAGAAAAGTATAGTTTCTTGTTTTAAAAAAATTTTATAATCTTAAAATTATTATACAAATAACTAATTTGTTATTTTGTTTGAGAATAAATTTGTAAAGTTATAATATTATTTTAAAATATTATAAAATAGTTTATAAAATTATAATAAAAATAAAATAATTTTTATAACTATTAAATTATTAAGATCAGTTAAAAATTCAACAACCAAAATTATAAATATTGTTATAATACAATGTCTCACATCCTTTCATAAAATAATATAATGTCTAGTCTAATTTATATTTAAATTATTAACTTCTAATTATGGTAAACCTAAAATCATATCATAATTTTTTATATTAGTAACTTCAAATTAAATATTTTTTTTAATTTTATTTATGTTAAGCTATAGCGACTTAGTGTAGTACCTTACACCTTTATTAGTGATTATAGTTTTATCAAATAATTCTAGTAGGATATAAATATTTTTTATTTTTATTAAAATCTTTTTTTTTGTAACAAATCACATAAATATAAAATTTGACGAAGCACCGCAATCTAATAATGTTTTAATTAATACAAAATTATTATTCCAAGTAATATTAGCTTTAATTATAAAATAAAATAAATAATCAGTTAGTAATAAATTATTATAATATACTATACCTAGTTATAACCTAAATTTATTTATTTTTTTTAATATTAGAAATTTTAATATCAAATCTATTTCTTTTATTATCTTTAGTTTCTTTTACTTGTAGTATTTTATTAATAGTTATATATTATATAATTTTTTCTTTATATTTAAAATAATATTTTTCTTTTTTTTGTTTCTTAAATTTTTTTATAGAAATATTTTTGGCTTTAAATATATCAAAATTTATTATATCTAAATATAAGTTAATTATAAGTTTTTATATAAAACATTATAAAATATTATTTATACAAGATTTTGAATAAGAATAGGTTAAATTAAATATTTTTTAAGATTTTTTAATTCTGACTACTAATTTTACAAGTTTGCTTAAAAAGACAGATTACTATAAAGCGAGTATGATAACTTTTTAAATTTTTTTTTTTAATTTTTTATAATAAAGAAAATAAAAGGTTTTATTATTTTATTCTAATAATTTGTTATACAGTAAATTAAAATAAATTATATAATCAAATATTTTATTATTTTATTTAATTTTATAGATAGTATTCTTTGTTATTTCTTTTTTATTAAGATCTTTAAAATATTTAATTAATAATTTTTTAAATAATCCCTAAATTATAAATGTTTTTATGTGCTTTTTTATTATAATTTATATAATATATAATATAGCCTAGTTAGCTACAATGTTTCATAATAGGTTAAACATAAAAAAAATTTGGTATATTTTTTAATTTTTAAAAATTTTTATATTTATAATAATATACAATTCAATTTGGTTAAATTAAGTACTAAGCTTCTTTCTCTTACTATAATACATATCAGATTAATTAATTATTTTAATATATTCTACTATTATATTATAAGCTAAATCATCTTCTTCAATTTCTAAAGCAGCACAAAAAGCTGCGCGAGACTAATACTTACTAAATAGTAAAATATGAAAGATTTCTTTTAACTAAAATAATTAAAATAAGACTATTCTACTTATTATAATATTACTATAAGCCAAAGTATAAAATTATATACCCTTTTCTGAATATTCAAACATTCACAAACTCTCACTTATACATAATAAAAAAAGAGAAAGTTAAATAAAAATATAATTTATTAAAATATTAAACCTTAAGCAAAAAAATATGAGAGGTAATGTATAATGAGGAATAAACTTAGATTAATAAATAAAAAATTGATTTTTATTATTTATAAAAATATTTATATATATATAAGTTTGGAGTAAGAGATTGTAAGCAGTATCAAATAGTGCTCTAGTTATAAAATATATAGATGGATTGTAAGATCCAAAAATTCTATATTCATGTTGTTATTGTAGCCACACGCCACAGCCCGCGCCACGCCTGACATAAGCGAGGCCTGACATTATAAATTTTATAAAAATAATATTTTTAATTTCCATATTCTATAGAACATATTTTAAAAGTTTATATTTTTGAATCTTTATACTTATAAAATCCATCATTATTTTTAAATTTTGAATGTTAATTATATTGTTTTTCTAAACATTATTTAATTAGCTTATCTTCTTTGGTAAAGATTTTTTTATAAGATTTATTATTAAAAATATTTTATTAACTTTCTTCATTATAAGTAACTCTAAGTTATTTTTTAAAATAAATTTTAAATTAATAAAGTCTAAAGTCTTTAAAAATAAATTGATTTTATGTTTTATTCTGGTATTAGTATTTTTGTTTTAAATCATTGGTTGAGTTTTAAATATATTATAAGTATCATCCTAGTAAATTCCTAAAATTTAGTAAATAGTAATATCAAAGTATTATTAACTAGTAATTAATCAAAAGTAGGATTGCTAATAAAAAAATTAATAAATTTTTTAAATTTATTAAATAATAAAACTAATACTACTAGTATACTTTTTTATATATATTAGTATTTTATATATTAATATTTCTTCTTTTTAAAGTTTTTTTACACTTTCTTCAGATATTTCTTTTTTACTTTATATTCCTATATCAAAAATATAAATATAATCTTGGTTATTAATATATGTTTTTCCTATAATAATCTCAAATATTAATTTAAGAAATATAATTATTATTTTTTATTTTTTATTAAGTTTTTAATATCCTAATATTTACATAATAACATACACTCTTCTATTTAATTACTATTTTCATATTTTATAAAAATAATCATATTCTTCATTTTCATTTTTAATAAATTTTAGGTCTAAAATGTTTCCTAATTCTATATTTTTAAAAAAATATTCTTAAATATTTTCAAATATAAGGTAATTTAATATACATATAAATCTTCCATCTAAATTAAATTAAATTAATTAAAATATTATATTTATAATTCTAAGAGGTTATAGTAAGCTCATTTTAACTTCTATTTTTTAATCCTATTATTCAAATTTTAATTCAAAGAAGTATACTTGCTATTAAAAACAATAGAACTATTAGATAAAAAATATAATAACAATAAAAATTATAATAAATTATAAATCTATATTATATTTAAATTAATTAATGAAGAGTAAGAACTATTTATCAATCTTAATAATAATCTTATATACATAATAATACTTCATACAAATGTTAATAATCGCATATATCACAAAATCACTTATGCAACTTAAGCAAGCATACAACATCCTAAAGATCACAAAATCACTTATACCAAGATTACAATCATACAATATCATCACATAATATATAAATATAATAATATAAGAATTTAAGCAAAACAAATAAATATAATACATAGATAAGTAGTTTCTTCATAAAAGATACAGTGAAGCAAAACTGGGAACAATGTAGCGTGGAATGCAGTATAGGTGATTTGTGCTGTTAAGACCATAGGTCTGTGACAGTAATAGTATTATTAATCTAACTATTTTTTAAAAATATTATATGCTAATTAAGTTACTATTTTAATATTTAAATTCAAAATTATTAATAAATTAAAAATATAGCTTAAAATAAAGATATATTTTATAAATAATATTTAAAAGTATGATTAATTTGTTTTTATAAGTACCTAATATTTTTAATAACTGGAATTTTTAATAATAAAGTTATTTATATTTATTTTAACTGTTATACCACTTTTGTCTATATTATATTATTATTCTAAGTGGATCTAAGATATTATCTTATAAAGATTAAAAAACTTATTAATATTAATTAGATTAATATAATTAATATATTGCTAATCTATATGATGGCTAAGTTTGGTTTTAATATATAAATAATAACAAACAAAGTTAATAGTCTACCATTTATTTAATAAAATACTATTACCTTATTTTTTAAAATACTGATTATAATACCTTATAATTAAATATATGTAGAAGTATAATTAAGAGCTTCTTAATATAAGACTTATTTTATAAATTTTTTTTCTTATATCCTAGAAAGTCGCTACTAACTTTCATACACAATATTATATAGTTGTCAAAAAGCAAACCAATTTTAAAAAATAATCCAAAATATTTCATAAACAGTGCAGTAGTATAAAGAAAGCTGCCATCTTAAACAGTACCTATCACAGCAGCTATATCAATTTCGTTATATTATTTTTTAGGCATTATAATAATGAATTTACCAGCAAAAATAGGCTCAATTAACTAGATACTGTGGTTATACAAATAAAAAACAAAAAAACGCGTGTTCGCGTTAAGTGAGATTTCGCGAAAAAAATGGGTGGCCACGACTAGGGGGTGGCCACATTCATACCACTCGACTTATAATACAAATTATAATCTAAATTATAACCTAAATTATAATATTAGTTGTGATCTAAACCATGATTATAATTATGATAATAAGCGTGATTTAAACTATGATCTAAACTGTGGTTATAACCGTGATTAAAACCGTGATCTAAACTATGGTTGTAATCATGGTTATAACCATAATAATAAGCGTGATATTAGCTGTAATCTAAACCATAATCTAAACCGTGATCTAAACCGTGATCTAAACCATAATCTAAACCGTGATCTAAACCATAATCTAAACCATAATCTAAACCATAATTATAACCGTGATCGAAACCGTGATCGAAACCGTGGTTATAACCATAATCAAAACCGTGATCAAAACCATAATCAAAATCGTGATCGAAACCGTAATCTAAACCATGGTTATAACTGCGATCGAAACCGTTATCTAAATTGTAATCTAGACCGTGATATTAGCTGTGATTTAAACCGTGATCTAAACCGTGATTATAACCGTGATCGAAACCGTGGTAACAGGCGTGATCCGGACCGTGGTGATATGGTGGTTGATATGGTTTTTGATTTGGTTTTTGATTTAATTTTTGATAAGTTAGATTTTTAATTTTTGATGGGGTGTTTGATTTGCTAGATGGCACCAGATGGCTTCGATGGATCCGATGGAGAAGCTTTCATCCCGATGTCCAGATGTAAAACTGTAAGATTAAAATATAATGTGTTGAGGTTGTTGTTTTTTAGAGATTTAGTTACGCCCGCCGGGGGGTTCGAAAATGTTGCCGTACCTGACAGTGATTATATAACTCTTAATTTAAAAACTTAGCATTTTAAAATAAAAGATCAGATGCAGAAATGAAATATACTTGTTTAGTACATTGGGATTGGGCAAAGTGTAACATATTTATTATCTCTAATCCCAATATATATATTTTATTCCCCTATATTAATATTCTCCTTCTACATGAAAACACTAGCTTACTGACCCTTGGCAGGTGGGGCAAGTGGTTCGTCGTCATCGCCCCACTGTTGAACTTGGCGTTTCTTCTGCCCCTTAGCTGGTGGAGCTAGCGGTTCATCATCATCACTCCATTGATCAGATTGGCGCTTTACCTTTTGTCCCTTGGCAGGGGGGGCGAGAGGTTCATCATCATCGCCCCATTGTTGGACTTGACGCTTCTTTTGTCCCTTTGCAGGCGGAGCGAGTGGCTCGTCGTCGTCACCCCACTGGGCGACCTGACGCTTCCTTTGTCCTTTAGCTGGAGGCGCTAGAGGTTCATCATTACCTGCCCATTGCTCAGACAGGCGTCTCTGAACGATAGCACCAGTTTCTCTGCTAACAAGTATGGCTGTAGATGCAGCAGCATGTGCAAGGACGAGAGCGGCGATGACAGCGTTGATCTTCATCTTGTTTGATATATGAGTGAGGTGGTTGAAGGGTTTAAAAAATGATTATATCGTAAGAAATGTTTTTATAAATAGAAATAGTCTATACGGAACCAGCCTATAGAGGAATCTATTACGATAAATAATGACGTGATCTGAATATATATATAAGCTGCCTGCCTGCGGCACGGTATGTAGAATCTGATGGTTGATACGTTTGGTAATTGGGTTTGTTGATATGAACAGAAAAAGAGATCTTCAACGTGACATCGGTCGTCCTTTATACCAGTTACAGCACCGCGTGCATATTAGAGCAAATAGAAAGGATTCCTGAGACTAGCTAGAATAGCCTTCGCTCAGTTTTCTTAGACATCAGTTCTAGAATATCTGCTATTGTAACATGTGTTGCGTATTGTGGTTATTGGCGCGGTACTTTGTTTGAGGCAGGTGCTACCATTACCCAGATCGGTTGGACCGATGTGCCAAGGGTCCCAAAACAGGAGGGCCCGGGCTTCAAGCCTTGGGATCTCCGAATACCTCCGTGTTTTAAAGGTCCTCATCCTAACACTAGGTCCTCCGTAGAAAGTAGTGAGACGGAGCATGAATTCTCCTTTCCAGCCGTTGATAGGAATTATAGTCGAGTTCGCAGGGAGAAGTACCATGACTCTCGTTATCCCCTATCCTCCCAAAGATTAGTCCAATAGATGTAACAGCTTTCCTCCTGAAGTGTTAACTTTGAGTCGAGTTGTATCTATGGTTCTAGATACGTTCTCCCGGAGAATCCGATGTTTGTCTCAAATCCCACACGTTGTACCACTTGTTAAAATTTGCTTCTGCAGTTTCTAACCCCACTGGCGGCGTTAATATCTAGAAAATCTTTTGCTCTTGGTATCGCTGAGCCAGACAATCCCGATGCAGTATTAGGAATTTAAGGTTAATCAAGGCTACGGCCGATCAACCGTTGAAGTATAATAAAAACACCGACTGTTCGTTGACAGGTTGTGGATTGTTCGTTCCTAGGTTCCTGAACGTTTGTTGATGGCTACCGAACAGACCAGATGCTTGGACATAGTGCGCTCGCCTTTGCTTATTGAAAACTGAAAATACCAATCTACAAAATATGGCGCCTAAAAGTAGCATTAAAGGCCTGCTTTAGCTGCTCCAATCCTTAGAGAAGCGAAATTGATTGAATTCGGTAATGATCTTAAGGATGGCAGAAGTTATTGCACTCGGGCCTTTTATCACGGCTTTGATCTCGCTGTTAACACGCCACCCTCTGGATATGGCGTCCGTAAAACCAAAGTACAAGAATGTTCCCCGAAAATTTGCATATTTTGAGTTAAGGTTCAGGTTATTGAATATATTACTTACTAACTTATAAATTCAAAATATTATCAAAGTATTTATAATAAATCTTATTCTATTTTGGATTATTGTAACAAAACTCAAACAACATGATGAATTACAACAAGAAATCATAGACGCTAACAAAACCATACATATAATAGTGAAAAACATCCATACAATCCTGTAAATCAAAAAACGATAACAAAAATAACACAATTTAGAACAAGAATAAATATCTAGTAGTTTACAAGTTATCTCCTTTGTCCAGTTCACAAGCTTATTCCCTTTCTTCCATACAAATAATATATTTATTTAATATTTATAATCTTGCCATTATGCACTTAAAAAATTAAGCAATAATTTAAGTAACAATTCGAAAATATACATACCCTACCTCTTGACGATACTCTGTGACATCTTTTGTGTTACCTTGATATCTTCTGCCTATTGTACCGATTCTTACAATTATATTTATTTTGAAATTCATATTATAAATAAAAGAAAAATTTTAATAATTCTTTTATTTATTTAATTATTAAAAAGATTTAATTTACACATAATAGGAATAGAATAGACTTACGGAGGAATATCAACTTCCCTCAATTTGACGGCATGGATATCCCCTATGATCACACCCATGGACCGCCGGCGTTTTTAATTTCTCGTTTCAATTGCTTATATTGTCGTAACCCCGTTATAAAACGAATGAATCACTGAAGTAGTCCAGCCTATAAAAGATAACCTTCACCCCAGCGAATTCCTCGAATCCGACGGGGTCGGACTTGCTGAGGTCTTTGTTGGAATCGAGGAGGCCTCTGCTGTTGGACTGGGAAATTCGGTCTCTGTTGAAAATTAGGTCTTTTGGTCTTTGCTGATTATTAGGCTTTTGCTGGTTAGTGACTGCGGCGTTAGGGTTCCGCTGAGTTGGTAACTGGTTATTTGCTACCTTCGTGGCTTGGTTATTCGTAGTCTGCTTCGGAGTTTGATTTTGAATTCGATTATTAGTACCTATATTGGTACCACCTGTATTCTTAGTTCCTCGATTTGAATTTCTTGTATCGGTAGTGCCTGTATCGCTAGTACCTGTATCGCTAGTACCTTGATTACTTTTGTCTTGATTATTCGTAACTTGGTTAGTTGTGCCCTGATTCGTTGTATCTTGGTTCCCCGTGGCACCCGCGGGTATGGACAAACCGTGCCTCGCGAACCAGTCGAGGTGGCTATTGGGTTTTGTGCCATTATCGTCGGTGGGTTCATTCAAGGTTTCTTGACTCTTGCTATACTTAGGATTTTGGTTAACACCTGGATTGAGCTGTAGGCTGGGTGTGTTACCGAGATTCGGAGGAAGAGGCGGGCCAGGAAAAGAATAGGCACCGGCCACAGCTCTGACCTCAGGAAGGGAGATGCCAGGTTGGTCGTCAGTGTAGTACTGCTGCAGCCGGACACCTGGGGGGTTTTCTTGGGCGGCACCGCCAGTGATCTGTAAATTTACACAGGTTGGATATATTTGAGCATCTGGAATCCCCGGTTTACCAGCTGCACCTCCAGCTGCGGACCGCAGAGCAATCATTTCGTGACGCAAGAGATACTGTCCGTCCCTAATGTTCTTAGGGAGCATAATAGTATACGATTTGCCTTGTTTCTGAAGCAGATCAGTTGCCCATAAGCCGTTCGAAGCTGGCCCAGCTTCATCAATCTTAAACCAGCTGAGTTGGGCACCAATAGCACCCGCACAGTTACCATTGCAGTCTGCAAGGTAAGATATAATCGGTCCAACGTGGTTAAACTGCCACCTGCTCCAGCGAAAAGTAATCTGATTACCAGCAGTAGCTTGGGCAATGGTCGGTACCGGTTGAGCGTTGATTTTGCAAACGACGTCGTCGCGGCCACGAGGCATCACGTAGGCGTCCGTCATCATATTTTTCCTCTGACTGGTGTCCCAAGGTTGGTTTATAATTCCATCCTTCGGTGGCTCAAATGGGTCGAAGCCGGGATATTCTTTGCCATCGATGACGAACTCTTTGATATATGCGTGAGCCAAAACCATTGTCATGAGAGAGAAGAGAGTTGCTAAAAAAAAAATCTTCATTTCGGGTAGCTACAATAGAGGTCGTCCTAATCTTGTCCGCAACAGCTGCCCGAGGTTTCTATATATTTAATAGGATTGTATAAGATTGTGTGGGGTATAGAATGCTTTCAATTCCGCGCGATATAACACATTAGCTAATCGAAGGAAAATTTTCACGAATATAGAGAAGTTTCGTAAAAGGGGGACTATAAAAACTAAAGATCCTTAACGGACGCAGGCGCCATGTTGCTTTAATTATAATTTGAGGAACACAACTTAGAACCTCCGGAAGCGAACGGGACCAAAGAAACCGGATATTCAACCGATCTTGGTAATTGAAGGTACATTCAAACCACAATAATGTGCATAGAAAAATTTTCAAGCAGATGTCGAACAGGGTCAAATCGTTTAATTGGTGCTAGCATCAATTGGACGGCATACCATGAGGGTCGCTAGAATAAAACAACGCGATATCCATTCTGGGTCATGATACCACCCTGAATCGGGACCTTTCCTGTTTGGAGTCATTGACACAGACGGTTCAGCTACTTGACACCAGCCAAGCCGGAGCAGCCATCAGAGAGTTGGCCCAGGACGTCGAGCTCGCAGGTTTCAGACAGAAAGGATCCAGTGGCACCAGTATATCGTCGTCCCCCTGGTCGCAACGCAACCCCTGATCGCAACACCACAAATTAAAACTAGGAGACCGCTGGTGCGGCCTCCAACCTGACTGGAAACCTTGAAAGTCCATTAGCCAAAATCAACCAAATTCAGCTTAACTTAATCTAAAACCATAGCATACTAGTTATACCACTTAGCTACAAGATTGTTGTTAAGTTATAATAATATATTTTTAACCAGGTTCTAACTATTGAAAATCTTACTTAATTGTAATATATAACTTGTAAAACCAAGCAGAAAAGTCTAAAGAGCTTTTCAGAAGAAAAGCTTCCCTCCTTTTCAGTCGGGTATAAAATTGAAAATAACGTAATCCACAAGCGAGTACAAGCCACTATGATTGCTGTAGTAGTGAAAAACCAATCACCACAAACTAGCTCCAAAATCATCGCATTGGCTAATACCATCTTTCGTGCACCTGGACGCTGCTGCCTGATCTCCATGAGAAAGCTGGGCCGTGTATAGGGGCTCAACATGGTCCCGCACGCGGTGATTCATCGATACGATTACGTCGTTTTAGTATATCCTTGTATTATTCTCTTCTGACACGGAGAGAAACAGTGTCCTGCGATCCGGAGGCAGACACTGACCGCCTTAAGGCCGTGAGTGCCCATTAATCCGATTCTGTCAACCCCTGGACGTTTCTGACGATATCACAATTTAAAGTTGGAAACCTCGGTTCTCCCGCCTGCTTTCACAAACCTTTTTTTGCAAGCCGACACCTATTGTCGACCAGACATGTCGTATGCGAGGTCGTGGAAACGAGACAAAGCGTCGTGGAACCTTCCTACAGAGATATGAGTGGGTCCGATACTGGCTAAAATTGGATACATGCATGGACAAAGTGATGATTGATTTTTATTATGGATAGTAATGACGAGTGTATGATTATAATATAGGGAAAAAGTGAGTTTATCTTATGAAGGCTAAAAAAAGAGAGAAATTCACCGCAGAAGAGGTGTAAATGGGTAACAAAGGAGTTCAAGATCCGGAGGAGGAGCTGTGGGGCAGAAAAACAGCCAAAGCTATTGGAAACCCAGTCCAGCCATCAAAACCTTGGGAATTTCTTCCTAATTATTAGTGAGGTGATTCAGGTACAGGTTTTTAGACCGGCTTTTTTTGAGACCGGCTTTTCTTGGTCTCGTTAACCAACCTTTCCCTCACTTGAATGTTCTACTTTGTGTAGCCTGGAATGAGACACAGATTATCCTAGTGTAGCTCCCACAGCTCCCGCAGCTTGATCTTATTTCCCTTTGTTGCTTTTCAGTGTCCCTTTTTTCTGTTTTATTTCTGTTTTTATTAGTCTTCTTTAACATTCAGACCGCTTTCAGTAGGTTATAAGGGAATATAGGGATATAAAAGGCTTTAAAATAGAAATGAACCTAACCTTGAGTTGTGGTGACCCCTCCTTCCTATAAATCAAACATGTTAGCCCAAAGGTCTTTACTTTAAAAGCTAGGTATAAGCATTATACTCTCAAAGCTTTATTTAATAACTCAAAGTAAGGAGTTTAGAACAGACTCTTTGCTGGGCTATTAAGATCGGTAAAATTGGTGATAATCACATCAAATTTGTTTTTATAATCTGCTAAGAATTTAAATCCATCACTAACATGTATTTTAGCCTTTTTGTTCTTATAACTTACTGATATTTCTGGAAGATGCTGCTTCGAAACACGGAAGACGGCTTCATCAATGTCGCAGATGATGGCTCCCTCAACGCATTCATGCTTGATGACCTCATAAAGAACACTATTTTCACTGCCACCGACGATCAAGATCTTCTTAGGATTCGGGCGGGAGTTCATAGCGAGGTGGGTAATCATTTCCTGGAAGGCGAATCCATTGTAGTTGGTGTTTTGGGTGATGTTGTCAAGGACAAGGACGTTGCTGTAGTCGGTTGACTCGAAGACGAGGACCTAATCATCGCCAAGTGAGTCTATGCATCCAGCGATACTGGCAAGAGACTGTTTTGGCCTTTTTTTGGGGTGGGGGGCGGTTTGTTGTTACGTCTTGGTACAAGCTCTTCTCGTGGTGGAGAACCTTCTTGACCTTCAGGGTCATGGCCAGGCCACATGCACATGTCGTTGATTTCACGGAACCATCTGCAATTAAATCGATCAATTGACCGTTCGCAAGGGGTGCATTTCCATCAATTGGGAGCAATTGGGTCATATATACCCATCTATTCACATCCGAGCATTCCCAGCCGAACACAAGTATACGAACTTACCGATGATGGTGGGGTGAGTGATTTCCTCTGACATGGTGAAGGGTCGGTTATATATACTGCAGCCCTATAACGACTGAGAGGGGCAGCTTTTAAAGATATTAGCATACCTCATTTTGGATTTCGTCTTCGGTGCAGCTCAGATAATCATGATGCATGTCTATACCGAAGGGGCAAAACTGACGTGGATCATTGATTACGGGAAATATCCTACCTTGACAAAGCGATACTGGCTTGACAGAATCGTCGGCGAAGAAATGAAGCAATAAGTTTCGATATTTCGGCCAGCTGGAGAATGTCGTCCCAGGGAATGTTGGAGGGGAGAGGAAGAGAAATATGCTGGAAAGCTTTCGTAGAAGATTTTTAAGTTTCCATGTACTAGTCTACATCAGGATTACCCTATATTTTAACAGATTTTAATAGTCACATAACCCTCGGGTTGTGTGAAAACCCTGTGGCTGCCACAACCTTGGACTAATGGGAATGATGCTAAAACTGTTGCTGCATCTATTTCCGACCTCACAATGATCATTTTGGCTTACGCAAATTTCAACATCGGCTACTCGCTGCGGTTCCTTCCCATTAATTGATCGTGGTCTTTCTAGTCGTTTCCCCCCCAGCTTGAGAGAATGTAGCGCTGTGCCCGTGATCTGCGGACGCACATGTTCAGCAGGAGCAAGAATTTTCGCAGTAGGCAGGTATGCGCAACAGCTAACGACTCTCAGGAACATGTGTTACTCTTTGGGTAGTTATAAGAAGGTCCTTAGTTTTTGCCTAGGAATGTACAAACGCAAATGTTTCTTTTCGGGCAAAAGGCTTCGTGGATTTTAGAGTACCGTAGCAGGCATACTGAGGTGCTTAGGTACTTAGTCAGGTAGGTAATTGGACATAGAGAAGTAAAGAGGATGCTTTGTTCAGCCTTTAAGATTGCTTGATGTTTCGAACGATTGTCTCCCATTAGGGTGTCGCTGTATCATCTAACCGGTAGGTTTAATAAGAACCGGCACTGGTTCCAATTTTGTGATTGGTCAGAGGGTACCGAAACTGCTCTATTGGGCAGGTGTGACAGTGATAAATGCTCCAAAGATTCAAAATCAGCACTAGTGTTGGTTTTAATTTTTAATTGGTTGAAAGGATCAATTAATTATAAAAAACTTATTAAAAAAAGTATATATTAAAACAAAAATCCTATTATAAAATTAATATAAAAATGTCACAGACCTACAATCTTGACAGTACAATTATCTGTACCTTGTTTTATGCTATATTGTTCCCAGTTTTGCTTGCCGCATTTCTTATATAACACTTATTATCCATGTATTTGTGTTTACCTGTCCTGTTCAGAATTTTGTTATATAGTACCACATGTTACATGACGTATAATTTGCGATGTGCAATGTACAAGCATGCAATTTATGACTTAAGCAATATATAATACTGAATGTGCGATCATACAATCATTGATATTTATATAAAACATTATTATGTATATAAGATTATTATTAGGATTAATGAATAGTTTTTATTTTTCATCAATCAATTTAAATATAATACAAACTTATAGTTTATTATAACCTTTATTATTATTACATATCTCATATATTATTCTTTGATATTTTGTGTAAAACCGCACGAGCCTAGTGCTCTCGATGCGGTTCGAGGTATAACTTGTAGTGGCACTTAGTACGCAATAGAGGAAGGTGATTTCGCTATTAAGCAATAGATAGATATACAAGTAAATAATTAATAACTAAATTATCCAATATCAATTCCAGATAACAACTAGATAAGTAGTTTATATATACAAAACTATAACATATTATGCTAATCCAGATAATTCTATAATTTCCAATATTTACCTAATTTTATTAATATCTTTCAATAATAAGTATCTAAGATGAGCTTTATTTATAAACTCTCTTATAATTTTAGTTCCTATTAAAACATTTAATATAATTACTCATATCCTTCAAGATTAATTGATATAACTAGTTGATTAGTTTTGTATTTTTATATTTTTCTAAGTTTTCTAATTCATACTTAAATTTGTTAATATTTTAGTTTATAAATCTAAGCTGGAGAGCTTTTATTAATAGATTATTTTATTAATAAATATTTATTTATATTTTTTAAACTAATTAATATTCTTATAGTAAGATTAGTCGCAATTATATATTATATTAAAAATATAATAATTTGTTATTTTAAAATTGTATTGTTTTAATGATTTTAGGGTGGTTAAGAATTGTTTTAAGAGCTATATATCATATATAATATAACATTTTCCCTTTAAAACTTGAAGTTAATATTTTTTTTAATTTTTTTTAATTTATTATTTTTTATTAGTAGTAATATTTTTTGTTTTTTTAAATTTTATTAATATTCTTGGTATTATCTTTATATTAGTATATCCACTATTAATTAATATTACCTATTATAATTAGAGTGCGACATGGGGCGGGTTGGGTTGGTTTCTAGATGGTCGAAACCACCCACGGGTCGGTTTTTAGACACTAGAAACCACCCACGGGTTGGTTTTTAGACAGTAGAAACCACCCACGGGTTGGTTTTTAGACGGTCGAAACCACCCACGGGTTGGTTTTTCTTTAAAAAAAAAAACCAGGCACGGGTTTAAAAACCGTGACAATAATGAAAAACCGCACCGCCAAGAAACCGTTTTAAATTAAATCACGTGATCACCAAAATTTTTATTATATAAATTTAATTAAAATTTAATAAAAAAAATTAAAAAATTAAATTGCATTTTTATTAATTTAATTTTAATTTAATTTTAATTTTTTTAATTTAATTTTTTCCATTTTTTTATGAAAACAATTTAAAATTAGGTGTGGGAGATCCTGAAACACGCTAAAACGACTAGTGGTTTTTTAGCGAGTTTTTAAATTAAATTTAATTAAATAAAATTAACCGCTAAACCGTTTATAGACGAAAAATACGAATTGATTGATTTTTTTTTGAAAATTCAAAAGTTTTCAAAAAAATTTTGGATTTTGAAAAGTTTTTTTGATTCCGCATTCTTTTGAAAACGTTTTGTCGAAAATATAGCCGAACACACCCCCATATATACGATGTATACGATGCGTCGTACTATATACGCATAACGTTGTATACGTCGTATATACGCATACGTCGTATATGCGTATCCGTCGTACTATATACGTATTCGTCGTATATGCGTATACGTCGTACTATATACGTATTCGTCGTATATGCGTATTCGTCGTATATGCGTATTCGTCGTATATGCGTATACGTCGTACTATATACGTATACGTCGTATATACGTATACATCGTATATATGGGGGTGTGTTCGGCTATATTTTCGACAAAACGTTTTCAAAAGAATGCGGAATCAAAAAAACTTTTCAAAATCCAAAATTTTTTTGAAAACTTTTGAATTTTCAAAAAAAAATCAATCAATTCGTATTTTTCGTCTATAAACGGTTTAGCGGTTAATTTTATTTAATTAAATTTAATTTAAAAACTCGCTAAAAAACCACTAGTCGTTTTAGCGTGTTTCAGGATCTCCCACACCTAATTTTAAATTGTTTTCATAAAAAAATGGAAAAAATTAAATTAAAAAAATTAAAATTATATAATAAAAATTTTGGGGGTCACGTGATTTGATTATATAATCTGATAATTCTTATCGATAAGCGGGGAACCGTCGGTTTTTGGGTTGGTTTTGATTTGAACGAAAACCACCCAGCGGTTCCCCATAACCCATATCAAACCACCCACCGGTTCCCCACGACCCATATAAAACCACCCACCGGTTCCCCATGACCCCTCTCAAACCGACCCAACCCGCTGGTTTCTGGGTTAAAACCAACCCATGTCGCACTCTAATTATAATATAATATATACTCTCGAGATCTATAGCGTGGCTGCATTACAAATCGAGAAAATTACGGTCTTCCATTAACCAAACAATTAAGCGAAACATTATATTTTAATATTTAATATTAAAATTCATCTAAAATAAATCATTTTGATTAATATATTATAAGAACAATATTTTTAAATTATAAATTTAACTTCTTTGTTAATTTATATTTTATTATATTCTATAATATCTTATAAAATTATATTTTTTAATTTGTAAATTTTTTTTATAATTATTTTATTAATATTATTTGCTAGAATATAAGTTTAATATTAACACGGGTTATGAAATAAATAAATTTTAATAAGTCTTAATATATTAAAATACAAGTTTTTATTTCTTTAAAAATTTATGATAACACTAGATTAATAACATTTCTAAATTTTTTAATTTTTAAATTTATACTAGCTAGTATAATATTCTTTTTTCTTTTTTTTAAAGTTAAAAATCTCTTTTTCTTACTCTTATTTTTTATATACCAAAATTCTCTACCACAAAAATCTCTAGATCATTATTTTTTCCATTATTATTTTGTTTTTAATTATAATAAATTTATTATTTTTTTTTCTTTTAATAAATCTACCCTTTTTAACACATATATTATATTCCGTTTTCCTCCCAAGCTATAATAATAAATATCCACACTACCAACACTCGCCACTATACTATAAATCATACTAAAAATGCTAGTATAAATATAACAACCATTTTTAATATTAAATATCAGAAATATAAAAATTCTAATTTTATGTGCTATTATATTCAAAATCAGGGGAAGTGTTTATAGTATTAAAATTAAAATAATAAGTAGTAAAATTAAAACCAATATTATCAACATTACTACTACTTTAAATGTTATACCTTAATATATACTTAATATATTTTTTCCCTTTCTCAATCTGTATATTAACTATATTAGTTTAATTTTTTATGTAACCGTGACCTAAGATTAATTTATTTAACACCTTATTAACAAATATTAATTTTTTAAATATAATTTATTTTCTTTTGATGGTATGATTATAATTTTAATAAATATTAGTGTTTAAAATATACCAGGAATGGCAAAGAACGAGCCCAGAAAAAAATTTTAAATCAAGGAATCAATTTACTTTTCCCCAACCCGGGTTTTTTATTGAGAAAAAAAGAAGTTAATACCTTATTAAATTAGGGAAATATCCTAATATAAATTTTTATTATCTTTTAACTTAATTTTGGCTTTTTTTTCGGTTTAGGGTAGGTTTTCCTTATTATAATTAGAGTGCGACATGGGTTGGTTTTAACCCAGAAACCAGCGGGTTGGGTCGGTTTGAGAGGGGTCATGGGGAACCGCTGGGTGGTTTGATATGGGTTGTGGGGAACCGCTGGGTGGTTTTTTTTTTTTTTTTTTAAAAAAAAACCAAGTACGGGTTTAAAAACTGTGACAATAACGAAAAACCGCACCGCCAAGAAACCGTTTTAAATTAAATCACGTGATCACCAAAATTTTTATTATATAATTTTAATTAAAATTTAATAAAAAAAATTAAAAAAATAAAATTGAATTTTTATTAATTTTTTTTTAATTTAATTTTAATTTTTTTAATTTAATTTTTTCGATTTTTTTATGAAAATAATTTAAAATTAGGTGTGGGAGATCTTGAAACATGCTAAAACGACTAGTGGTTTTTTAGCGAGTTTTTAAATTAAACTTAATTAAATAAAATTAAGTGCTAAATTGTTTATAGATGAAAAATACGAATTGATTGATTTTTTGACCAAAATTCAAAAGTTTTTAAAAAAATTTTGGATTTTGAAAAGTTTTTTTGATTTTGTATTTTTTTTAAAATGTTTTGTCGAAAATATAGCCGAACACCTCCATATATACGATGTATACGTATACGTCGTATATACGTATACGTCGTACTATATACGTATACGTCGTACTATATACGTATTCGTCGTATATGCGTATACGTCGTACTATATACGCATACGTCGTATATGCGTATACGTCGTACTATATACGTGTACGTCGTATATGCGTATACGTCGTACTATATACGTGTACGTCGTATATGCGTATACGTCGTACTATATACGTGTACATCGTATATGCGTATACGTCGTACTATATACGTGTACGTCGTATATGCGTATACGTCGTATTATATACGTGTACGTCGTATAGGCGTATACGTCGTACTATATACGTGTACGTTGTATATGCGTATACGTCGTATTATATGTGTGTACGTTGTATATGCGTATATGTCGTACTATATGTGTGTATGTTGTATATGCGTATACGTTGTATTATATGCGTGTACGTCGTATATACGTATACGTCGTATATATGGAGGTGTTCGGCTATATTTTCGACAAAACGTTTTTGAAAAAATGCAAAATCAAAAAAACTTTTCAAAATCTAAAATTTTTTTGAAAACTTTTGAATTTTGGTCAAAAAATCAATTAATTTGTATTTTTTGTTTATAAACGGTTTAGTGCTTAATTTTATTTAATTAAGTTTAATTTAAAAACTTGCTAAAAAACCACTAGTTGTTTTAGCGTGTTTCAAGATTTCCCATACCTAATTTTAAATTATTTTCATAAAAAAATCGAAAAAATTAAATTAAAAAAATTAAAATTAAATTAAAAAAAAATTAACGTACCTCACCTAGAAGCGGGACACACCTAGAAGTGGGACACTTACCCTAAGTGAGAAAACCATACCAAAGAAATTCAAAAACCATACTAAAAATCCATCACCAAACGCGTCAATCGACCATCAACTTCCATTAATAATAAAATCATCAAAAGAAATTGTAAAATTATAAATCCAATAGCATGCAATTTAGAAGATCAAGTTTGTTATATAGTATGTATTTTGGTTATGTACTATTTGTAATTATTTTTAAAATTGCTACTGAAAATAGGTGGTATATACATATATAGTATTAAACGCAACATGTAATTTATTAGTACTATACTGATAAACTAATCGGTTTTTTTATATATATTGTTAGGTATAGTAATTGTAATATAATTTATAACATTTTTTACAGTATATGATATATGGTTATGGTTGTGGACATAACAGAAGTTGATGGTAGGTTGATGGTCAGTTAATAGTTTGATAATGGATTTTTAGTATAGCTTTTGGATTTCTTTGGTGTGGTTTTCTTGCTTAGGGTAAGTGTCCTACTTCTAGGTGTGTCCCGCTTCTAGGTGAGGTACGTTAATAAAAATTCAATTTTATTTTTTTAATTTTTTTTATTAAATTTTAATTAAAATTATATAATAAAAATTTTGGTGATCACGTGATTTGATTACATAATCTGATAATTCTTATTGATAAACGGGGAACTGTCGGTTTTTGGATGCCAGTGGTTTTTGATTTTTAGAAAAACCACCCAGCGGTTTCCTACAACCCATATCAAATTACCTAGTGGTTTCCTACGATTGATATCAAATTATCTAGCGGTTTTTTATGACCTATATCAAACTATCCAGCGGTTCCTTATGACCTTTCTCAAACCGACCCAACCTGCTGGTTTCTGGGTTAAAACCAACTTATGTTGCACTCTAGTTTCTACTATCTAAAAACCAAACCGTAGGTGGTTTCGACCCTCTAGAAACCAACCCAACCCGCCCCATGTCGCACTCTAATTATAATAATATATTTTTATAAATATATACTAACAATTTGGAAAGAGTTATATAAATAAACTATTATATAATTCTAAATAAATTAAAAAGTTCATCAGCAAAAAATCTGAACCTCCCAGAGGTCATTATATGGGAGCACAGGAGGCTAACAGGGATATAAAAAGGTCATTATATAACAACAAAAGGCTGACACCAATCTTAATATACCCCATTAAAATTTCAAAGTAATTAGCCGTAGGCATTTACCTCTCAAAATCCGATACAAATTTTTCATAATATTAAATTAATATAAATTTTTTTTTAACTTTTTATTATTCTTTACTTCTTTTTTTATATTATGCTTTTTTAGACTATTTTAATCCTTTTATAGATGTACTCCGTTTAATACAATAAAACCAAAGAACAAATAACATAAAAATAATAACTAATATCAAAATAATATATCTAATCTTAAGCCACAACATTTAGAATTTATAACCCAAAAAACAGTTTCTTTTGGATTACTAACATCAGCTACCATCTCAAGAAAATATTAGTATATTAAATCAGTTGCTAATCTTAATTATAAAAATGTTATAAAAAAAAGGTTAATAAAATTTTAATTAAAGTCTATTAGTTTTCCAGCATTCTCAGTTAATTTTACAAAAATTTTTTTAATTAGAAAAAGATTTAATAAAAATTTATTATCTAAATATAAAAATATAATGTCAGACCTCAAGCGGGGGGACGCGAGAGGTAACGTACGGTGAGGAACAGACTTAGATTAATAGACAAAGAGCTGATCTTTGTCGTCTATGAGGACGTCTATATATACATGAGCTCGGAGCGAGAGGTTGCGAGCGGTATCGGACGGTGCCCTGGTCGTGAGGCATATAGACGGATCGTGAGGTCCGAAGATCCCATATCCATGTCGTTGTCGCAGCCACACGCCACAGCCCGCGCCACGCCTGACATAAGCGAGGCCTGACATATAATCTTTAAAAAATAAAAATCCAGTTTTTTTTTAGTAATTTTGTAATAAAATTTAGCTAAATAGCTCCTAGATAGAAGTATATATTTAAAATCTAATAAAAAATAATAAACTAAGTTTAATTTTTATTAAAACTATTTATAAATTATTTTTTTTTTATAATCTAGATATTATAGTTATAAATTAATATTAATCAGATATATTATTATATTAAAAACTTTTATTTATATTTAATAAGTATTATTAAGGATATTATACTAGATGTATATAATCTAAACCATCTTAATATTAATATTTAATTAGACAAAATTAAAATATTATTAAATATTAAATTTTTAGGATATCTTGCAAAAAAAGGAACTACAATTAATCTTTTTATTAATAAATATACATAATTTATTAATAAATACTTATAAACTCTTTTTATATATCCAGTAATTTTAAAAATTTTAATGCATTAATACTAAAATTTACTAAAAAAAAAAAAAATAAAAAAACTAAATTTAATAAAAAAACTAAATCCCAAAATTTTAACATAAACTACTACATATATTTAAATTATATTAAAATCATAAAAGGATAGTATTTACAATTGGAAGGTTAGTTTTTAAACTATTAATAATTAATATAAAATTTCTAATGTTTGCTAATTTAAATAACATTATAGTTAATCAAAAATATAGTAATCTTTAATAACTTATATATTAATATAATTGGTTGGATTTAGAAGAAATTAATATCATATTACTAAAATCTAATATAAATCCATATCAATATTATACTGAATGAATTGTCTAAAATCAGAATTCCTTAAAATTTTATACCAGTAAGTAATAGTAAAGAATAAAAATTAAATTTACTATTAAAAAAATAAAAAAAAACTTTAAATATTTAATAGAAGACTTTGTTTTATTTTTTTTTATTTTATTTTAATATATATTTTTAAATATATATATAATTTAATAAATAAATTTGTTTTAAATAAAATCAAACACTGGAAAACAACTAGAAGATTATAGGAAGGTTATGTAAAATAACAAAAAAATTATACTAAATAACAAAAAACATATGGCCTTCCATGGCCTCTAATCACTAGTAGGATAGCACCAGGGTATAAAAAGCATCCCAACCATCTGAGCCATCAGATGGCAGGGATAGCAACACATTTTTTTGCTGATGTTAAATATTAACGATCATACTATTATATTATTTTAAATTAAAGAATTTTAATTTATAACTTCTAACCTAAAAGTATATTTAATAAATACCTTTTCTATTTATAATAAATTAAAAAAAATATGCCTACCAGTTATAAAAATATGATATAGATGTTAAACATAAATTCCAATTAAAACAATAAGATTCCTAATTATAATAAAATCACAATAACTTTATAAATAAATACTAGAAATCTAAATAAAAAACTAATTGTTACACCTGTGGCCCGATGGTCACAGCAAGCTCACTCTGGCTTCTGTTTCTCAGTTCTATTGTTCAGGTCTTAGTTCAGGGAAGTATACTTATCACTAAAACAGTAGAACTGTTGGATAGAAAATATAATAACAATAAAAATTATAGTAAATTATAAATCTATATTATATTTAAATTAACTAATGAAAAGTAAGAATTATTTATTAATCCTAACAATAATCTTATATACATAATGATATTTTATATAAATATTAATGATTGTATATAACGTTAGTCACCTAGAAGCCGACCACACCTAGAAGCCGACCACTTTTTAACAGGAACTACACTATATTAAAAAACCATTACCATACCATTACCAAGTTATTAACTACCTACACTCAATACTGTACTAAAAGTTAGCATTATATTAATAATCATACTATATACTAATTATATATTAATTATTATAGCTATTATACTATTTTTTGACTTAAAATTAATAAATAATATTATTTTTTATTATTATAGTATTAATATGTAAATTAGTTTTATTATTAGTAATTTCTATTTTAATATTATACTACAAATAAATATTATCAACTATTACCACTATCAATATTGTAATAGTATTAACAATTCTATTAATATAGCCATTTATATTATTAAATAAAATAAATTATTAATTCATAAAATTGTAAAAATGTTAGGAATATTATATATAACTTTATAAAACCAATTAATTAGCTTTAAAAACAACCAATCTACTGTATATTAAAAATAAATAATAATAATAATAGCAACTAAAAGAATACTAGTTTAATAAATATTATAGCTATATTAATGAAAATTTTTTTTTAAAATAAATATACTTTACCATATAATAAATAAATTAACTAATCAAACATTAAATACTAACTAAATCATTAAATTTTTTAAATAACATAAGGAACTATATATCACATATTCTCATACTTATAATAACAAGTATACTAAAATTGATAATCTTAAATTTATTAAATAGTTTTTTTAATTATTCTTAAATTTTAAATTCTAGTATTAGATTAATAAAATTAGATTATATAATATAAATAAAAAAAAATTTATTATGGGATTAATATAAAACTTAAAAATTATAGTATTGTAAAATATAAAATTATAGTTTAACAAATAACTCAACTATTAAAAAAATATAATAACAATTAAATGTATTAGTATATATAATATTACATTACTTTTATTTATTATTTTTAAAAATAATAATTATTAATTTAATTAATATATAGGTATAGCTAATATAATAGATAACTAGGAATTTATAATATTATTATTAAAATAAATTAATAATATATTAATATTCTAATAATTAGAAAAAGTATTCAAACTATAAACTCACAAAAATATAAAATTAGGAAAATAAAGAATATTAATATTTGATAAATATAAAACATATATATCCACTGATTTTATTATTTTTTATATATATTATAATATACTTACTTTTTATTTTCTATTACACAGTACTTATTGCTTATAATTATTAAATATTAAATTTAATTTTGTATATATAACTCAATATTAAAATATATTAGATAATGTTTTTTATAATAATATTACTAATATCAATAAACAACTATTTATTAAATTATTAATAAAAGTATAAGCAAATATTATTAATATCAATCTTATCAAATTAATTTAATAAAAAATTAGATTAGTACTATATAATTTAAAAAAAATATTATTATAACTATAATACCAATTAATATTTACTATATTTCCAGCTACTTATCTAAAATTTAATACTATACTACCAATACTACTATCATTACTTACATCTTAAAAACCATATTTAATACATTAGTTTATTAATACCATTTTTATTACCATAAATCATAACCTTAGCTTACTAACTAAAATATAGATTTAAAAAATCAGATAACTTTTAGAATAAAATATAATAAAAATTTTTATATTATAAAAAATAAAAATTTAGTTATATACTATTAATAAAAAAATATCTTAAAATTATATTAATAAACTATAGATAATTAATATATAAATATTTAATAATTATAAAATTAAATACTTATAAGAAGAGAAAACAATCGAATTAAACAAGAAAAAGGTAGAGGCAAATCGAAAAGCACAACAAAAAGCAGAGAAGGCAGCTAGTAAACTTACTGCTACCAACAATATTCACCCTTGTAGCCGTAATCATCCTCGTAACAGCCAGAATAGCCAGAATACTCAGAATAATTAGAGTACTTGTAGTAATACTGTTTCTGGTTACGGTCACAGCCAGCCTCATGGTAGTAGTCGGCGGTAGCCTGTAATTATAAATAAGAGTAGTAAAAAAGACAGCAAAGAAGATAGCAAGGAAAATAGCAAGGAAAACAGTAAGAAAAATAATAAGAAAAATAGTAATATAAATAATAATAATAGCTACTATAATTAATATATAATTTAATTTTATATTTTTAATTCCTACTGTTGTGGTATTTACTTACTTATATATCTATACATTAATATATTAATATATTAACACATTAACATACCAACACACCCATATACCTATATCGGTTCTTAGTACCACACTAATATATATATACATATAAAATTTTAAAAAAAGAGCTTATAACTTTTATCCAATAAAATATTAATCAAGTGCTGTCGGATTTTTGATATGGTACGCTGCTAGATTTTTTGGTATGGTATCTCGCTAAAAAGTGGTCGGCTTCTAAGTGTGGTCGGCTTCTAGGTGACTAACGTTATTGCAAAATTGCTTATACAACTTAAATAAGCATACAACATTTTAAAAATCGCAAAATTATTTCAGCTAAGATTGCAATTATACAATATTATTACATAATATATAAATATAGTAGTACAGGAATCTGAATAAAATAGATAATGTAGTACATAAATAAATAATTTCTTTATAAAAAATATAGTAAAGTAGAGCTGGGAATAATGTAGTATAAAATACAGTATAGGTGATTGTTTTGTTAAGATTATAAGTCTATAATACTATCTCCTTTTTTTAAAAAATATAATTTATACAAAAAAGTGTTTCTGTTGTAATTAGATTTTTATAGCAAGTAGAAACTTATGTAGAAATTAAGTTCCATATAATTAAGGTTACTTTATAGAATTAGTATTTAGTATAAATATATTTTTAGTATAAATTAATATTTTATATAAAACTTCTATCTATATAAGTTATATAAGATAAAGATAATATAAATGAATAATATATAAAAAAATAATAATTAAATTAAAATAATAATTTAAAACTTAAACTTTAAAATATACTTACAGAAAAATAATTAATATATATCTGAAATTAATTATAAATATTAGTAGAATAAGTAAAATAAAATAAGTCTTTTTTTTATATTTAATAAAATTCTTATACTAATTGTATTAAATATTTTAGTATTCTAGTTTTTATATTTTATAAGTATTATATACAAAATAATTATATTTATATAATTATATCTAATTATACTAATTATACTATCTATATTAGAAATAATCAAAAGGATTATTTGGCTAATTTTTATAAATTTACTTTTTTAGTTAAAAATAAATTTTACTAACATAATATAGTAGATCGTTTAAATCAAAAACTAAATAAGAAAAAGAAAGAGTTAAAAGTTTTAAAAAAAGAATAAACAATTGTTTAGCAAGAGTAAATTTCTATTTAATAAAAGACAACTAAACTTTAAGCTAAAATAATTTAAAAAAGGAAGGAATTGAAGCAATTAAAATCGAAACATTACAAAATAATTATTCATAATAATATATTTTATAAATAAAAATTAATTAAGGAAAAGAAGTTAGGAAAAAAAAATAAAGCAAAAATCAAACAAACTTCTAAAAATTTAAAAAAATTTTAAAAAAAATTATTAATATTAATTCCAAGGATTTCTGATTTTGATTACACTAATTTCTTATAATTTTAATCTAAAATTGGATTTTTTTTTGGTCTTCCATATCTTTGTTTTGTAAATAATAATATAGTTTTTTAATTAAAATAAGTTTAGATAACTTCTAAAGGTATATTATTTTTTAAAATCCAAAAGTTGTCTTAGGGTTTATAAAGTGGTAACTATCTGATAAGGTATTTATTTTTTTGATTAAATTTATTTAAGATCTTTTTAAATTTATATTCTATATGATTTTTAAATTTTAATTTTTTATTATCTAAATTTTTTTTTAGGCTTTCTGGAACTAATTCTAAAAATAAAATATAAAATAATTAATAAATATATGTAGGTTTTAAAATTTCTAGTTTAAAAGTGTTATTATTAAATTTTTTTATAATTGTAAAAGGTTTATGTTTTTAATAATCAAGTTTTTTGCTTTGGTGTTTTTTTTATTTGATATATTTGGTAAGTAGGTATATTTTATTTTTTTTTTTAAAAAATAATACTTTCATTCTTTTCTAATTATAATAATATAATATTTGTTTTGTTATAAATTAAAGGTCTTTTTAAAAGTTTTTATAGAAATTTTTTATATTTTTAATATATTTATTCATCAGCAAAAAAATTTGTTGACATCCGAGCCATCAGATAGCTCGAATGGCTCAGCGATCTTTCATATCCTAGAACCATCCTACCAGCCATAAAAGGTTACAAAAGGTTAACAACATCTAGTCCTACATATAATCTCTAGCATTTAATCACACCTTTTTATAGTTCTATAATCACCTTCCAGCATTCAATCAAATTTCAAGAAAAAAAAATTTTATTATAATTATCTATATATCTAAAATTATATATCAGAATAAAAAAAAATAAATAAAGACCTCTACCAAACACTCCCAGTTTTTTTTTATTTTTTTAGCAATAAATCTAATTTCTTCTCTTTACTATTATTTACCAACACAAAATTTTAAGAAACTTGAATTCTAAATAATTTACATAATATATTAATATAAGATTATATAAAATTTTAATAATATAATACCAGTTTTTTCTAAACTCAACCAATTATATTAACATATAAATTATTAAAGATTACTAAATTTTAATTAACTACAAAAATATTATAACAAACACTAGAAATCTTACCATAACCATTTATAGTTTTAAAATTAATTTCTTGATTATAAATATCTTCTTCTTATAATTTTAATATAATCTAAATACATACAGTAGTTTATATTAAAATCCTAAAATTTAGTTTTTTTATAAGATTTAGTTTTTTAATTTTTCTTCCTCTTTACAAATTTTAATATTGATAGATTAGAACTTTTAAAATTGTTGGATATATAAAAAAAGTTTGTAGATATTTATTAATAAATTATAAATATTTATTAATAAAAAAACTAATTATAATTTTTTTCTTTATAAAATATTTTAATAACTTAATATCTAATAAAATTTTAATTTTGTTTGATTAAATGCTAGCATTAAAATAATTTAGATTATATATATTTAATATAATATCTTTAATAATACTTATTAAATATAAACAAAAATTTTTAATATAATAATATATTTAACTAGTATTAATTTATAATTATAATATTTAAGTTATAAAAAAAAAAAATTTATAAACAACTTCAATAAACATTAAACTTAGCCTAATATTCTTCACCAAACTCTAAACATACACCTCCATCTAAAAAACATCCAGTTAAATTTCATTATAAAATCACCAAAGAAAAAAGCCAGATTTTTATTTTTCAAAAATTAAATTTTTATATTCAGATAATAAGTCTTTATTAAATCTTTTTCTAAATAGAAAAACTTTTACAAAATTAATTAAAAATGTTAAAAAGCTTATAAATTTTAATTAAGATTTTATTAACCTTCCTTTTATAACTTTTTTGTAGTTAAGATCAGTAGTTAATTTAATACATTAATATTTTTTCAAATTATTAACTAATACTAGCAGTCTAATAAAAGTCACTATTTATACCATAAATTCTAAATACAATAGCTTAAAATTAGATATATCATTTTAATATTAATTATTATTTTTATATTTATTATTTTTTGGTTTTATTATATTGGATGGAATACATCTATAAAAAGATTGAAATATTTTA
Organism: Dactylellina drechsleri; assembly: GCA_036971345.1. Lineage (NCBI taxonomy): Eukaryota > Fungi > Ascomycota > Orbiliomycetes > Orbiliales > Orbiliaceae > Dactylellina > Dactylellina drechsleri. Next base: position 32,385 of record JAJTUB010000101.1, on the reverse strand, counting down.
AAAAAATATAATATAAGAAAAGAAATAAAGAATAATAAAAAGTTAAAAAAAAGCTTATATTAATTTAATATTATAAAAAAATTATATCAGATTTCAAGAAATAAATGTCTATAATTAATTATTTTAAAATTTTAATGGGATATATTAAGATTAATATCAGCCTCCTATCATCATATAACAACCTTCTTACATCCCTATCAGCCTCCCGTGCTCCATACAATGACCTCTGGGGGGTTCAGATTTTTTGCTGATGTTTACTTGAAAGATTATTTCTTTAAATATTAAAAATAATAATATTATTATTAAATTCTAATCTTTAAATACTTTATATAAAATATATTTTATAGTTAAGTACTTGGATGTATTGTATATAAATTTAAAATTAGGGAATAGTTTAACCCAATTATTTTATATAATATTTAAGAAAATACATAACCATATTTTAATTATTTAAATAATTTGTTTGGTTGTTTTATTTGTTTAGACATATCCTTTATTAGTAATATTAATTTTAATTTTAATTTAGTTTCTAATTAAATTTCAAAATTTACTAGAAAATAAGGTGTTTTTATTGTAAATATATTTAATTTAAGTCGAGTGGTATGAATGTGGCCACCCCCTAATTATGGCCACCACCATCGCGAATAACGAAATTATATATTATTAACAACAATTCTATTAATCTAAAGGCTACAAATATAAAAAATATATAAATCTATTTAATTTTATTATCTATATTACTTCTATATCCTAAATATTTTATTATTTTGGGCTATATATGATTTGATTATTATAAAAATACTTTATTTTTAATAATTAAGATATCATCTTCCTTGTTAAATATTGTTTTGTTTATTATTATTATGGTAAATTCAGATTTGTATCTTTATTATAAAGCTATTTCTGCCAAAATAACAAATTACTTATTTAGATTCTGTTATATTTTTTATCTTTTTATTAGTTAAATTACTTCCAACTTAGCTTACAAACCTTGTACTTCTTATCATAACATAATATTCTTAACTATATATTTATTAAAATTTTTATTAATTTTGCAAACCACTAATTACATAAAAAAATTTTAGATAAATAATTTAAACATATAATTAATATCTAGACTTTTTATTAAAATAACAATATTATTATTTTGTTTTGAGAAAAGTATATATAGTCACTAAACTATTATTTAACAATTTTATAATATTTTATTATAATTATAGAGGTAAAGCCTAGTTACTCTCCATCTTATAATTATATTTTTTTTTATAAAATTAATTATATATATTTTAATATAAAACTTAAAAAATAATATTTTATTTATTTAAGTAACATCTATCAAAACAATAAAGTTTCTAAGTTACTATTTTTTAATACTAAAAAACATCCCAGATTTAAAGGCTAGGTAATATAAAAAATGTAAATAGATAAAAATAAAAGATATATATTATTAAAATAGTATTTAGATATAAATTTATTTGTTATATATAAACCATAATTATTAATTATTAGTAATTATATTGTAAATATATTACCAATATTAATCTCTAGTAAAAACACCTTGACTAACCATTTTAAAATAATAATATTATTAATTTAGTTATTTTCTAAAAATATTATATACCAATTAGATTATTATTTTAATATTTAAATTTAAAACTATTAATCCTAAATAAACTTTGCTTTAAAAATCATTAGTAAATTAAAAACACAGTTTAAAACAAAAATACACTCTATAAATAATATCTAAAAACACGATTAATCTATTTTTACAAACACCTAATACTCTTAATAACTGGAGTTTTTAATAATAAAATTATTCACACCCATTCTAATTATTATACTATTTTTATTTACATTATATTATTGTTTTAAATAGATTTAAAATATTATCTCATAAAAATTAAAAAGTTTATTAATATTAATTGGATTGGTATAATTAATATACTGCTAGTTTATATAATAGCTAAACTTAGTTTTAATATATAAATAATAATAAATAAAATTAGTAATCTATTGTTTACTTAATAAAATACTATTATTTTATTTTATAAAAACACTAGTTGTGATATTATATAATTAAATATATATAAAAATATAATTAAAAACTTCTTAATATAAGATTTATTTTATAAATTTTTTTTCTTATATCTTAAAAAGTTATTATTAATTTTTATATATAATATTGTATAATTATTAGAAAATAAGCTAGTTTTGAAAAGTGGTCCAAAGTATTTTATAAATGGTGGCAGTGGTATAGAGAGAGCTGCCATTTTGGACAACGCTTATTACAGTAACTATATTAATTTCATTATATCGTCTTTTAAGTATTGTAATAATGGATTTACTAGTGAAAATAGGTTTAATTGGCTAGATACTGTAGTTATATAGATGAAAAACAAAAAAACGCGTATTCGCGTTAAGTGAGATTTCGCGAAAAAAAATGGTGGCCACAACTAGGGGGTGGCCACATTCATACCACTTGACTTATAAATTATATTGATTAAATATTTGTTTATTGTAAACTTATTTTAACTGTTTTGTAGATTATTTAGAGTTTTATGGTTTTAAGATTATTATTTTACTAAACTTACAAATAATGACTAGTATTTTATTATATATGATATTAATGAAGAAGTCTTAAAATTTTAATATTCCCTAAATAAAGTTATAAGAAATAACTTAAAATAATATTATCAGTATATTATAAGGTTGAAATTTATTATAAGGTAAATGTTGATTAGGCTTGTTTCTGTAATATATATTATAGGTTTTAATATATTATTTAATATGCTGTTATATTTGTGATTAAAAGTATTTTTTGGTTAGAAGTTTCTGAATTTCTTCAACTCTTAAATATTTATAAGCTAATATATTATAATATTATTTAATAAATTTTTACTAGAGATCTTTAGTAAAAATATAATAAAGATTTTTAAAAAGAATGATTTTATATTTAATAATAAAATGTTCTAGAGTATTTAAATTATTTAAAAAAATTCAAATAATTATTAAATATTATTTATAACTTTTCTTCAATTCTTAAATAAACTAGTTATTTAATATATAAAAAGTAATATTAAAAATTCTATTAATAATAATATTTCTATATAGGTTTCCTTTAAAAATAGCTTTTTTGTTTAATTATATTTCTATTATTAAATTAAATCTTTTGCAAATTATATTTGTTTCTAAATTTTCTTTATTTTTGTAATATATAATCTTTATATTATATTTATTAAGTATTTTTTACTAACAGACTTATTATTAGCTAAATTTTTTAATAATAAGGAAAAAGATAAGGTTTTTATAATTTAAATATATAGTAAAAGGTTTTTTGGTTTGTAGATATATTTTTTATATTCTGTAAGTTTATATAATTGCTATAAGTTTTTTATTATAAATTAAGTATCTAAGTTCTATAGCATCAAATTTATGAGATAAATAAATAATAAGATACTATTTATTATTAAAATATAATTAGCATAAGTATACATTTAGTACAATATTTAAAATATTAATTTTAATTTTGATAAGTAATTTCATCAGCAAAAAATCTGGTAGCCTGAGAGGATCTTTGGTGGTGTTGAGAGGTTGCAGGGGTCGTGTAGAGGACGGCCTCAGATACTTAGAGGCTGGTGCTTTATTAAAAATTATTTTTACTAAACATATCTAAATTAATAGCAAAAAAAATTATTAAAAGTATGAAAAAAGATACTCAGAATTCTCGAAATGTTTTTAAAAAAATTTAAAATTTATTAAATTTATATATATATATATAATTTTAATTATTAATCTTTATATTTCTTCTTTTTTTTAAAAAAAATTTTTTGAATAATATTTTTTATTTTAATTTGGAGGTAGATGTTGAGAATTTGCTATAGACCTCCTGCAACCTCTTTATTATTTAATCAATTAAATAAGATATATGTTTTTTAAAAAAAAATATTATTTTTATTATAAATTATTTATTAGATTAATTAATCTTATATTAAATATATGATTAAATTTAAATAAAAATACCTTTATTATAATTTTTTAAAAGATTGTTATAGTTTTTTTTAATATTCTTACTATTAACAAATTTTTTTTAATCTTTTTAAATTTTTAAAGAAAATGTATTGATTAATTATATTTTAATTTTTTTTAATTTTTTTAATTTAGTTTCTTACTAGCTTTTTAATGTTTTCAATCCATTTTACTTGGTCCTATTACTACTACTACTGCTACTATTTTTTTAAAATTTAATTAAATTGTTTTATTAACTGGAGGAGAGTTAGAGCTTTAAAAAATTTGATAAAAAATAATATAAAAATAGTATGGTTGTGCTATTACTGTATTTCCCTAAATTATTGCTTATATATCATCAAGCTACATTTTTAAAATATTAATTAAAGTAATTTTTTTGCACAAAAAATAACTATTATCTCCTATTAGCTTGGTATAATCTTTTCTTAATTATAAATAAACTAAAACTATCTTACTATTTTTTATCACCATAAAAACATCTAAATCTACCAAAATCATAATAGTCTGATTTATATTTATATTATAAAATTTAACTGTATTGAAACTGTTTGTTTTTAAACTTCCAGAATCTTTGTACAAATAATTCATATTGTCTTAGGCAGAGGTAAATCCAATAATATTATCTAAATAAAATATCTAAATTCTAATATAAACTTTAAAAGGAGGTAGAACTAGAACTTTTAATAATTTTGAAGTAATAATAATAATAAAAGAAATATTAATAATAAATTTATTAAAAATAATTATAAAAGTAAGTTAGCAAACTCTCAGTATTTAGTTATAGATTAACAAATATTTACTACTGTTAATAACCTTTTATAATTTCTTTTTATTTACTTTTTTCTTAGTTTTCTTAATTTCTGCTTCTTTCTATTTTGTCTCCAACTGAAGACTTTTGAAGTCTTTTATAAAATCATTATTAAAATGTATATATCTATCTAAAATAGCATATTCTAAAGTAGTTCTTATACTTTTCTTACATTTTTTGAATATATTCTGAATAATTTTTTTCAAATTAATAAAAATGAATTTTACTAGATTATCATTGGCCAGCTTTGGACTCCTAGCATTGACCCAATTATCTATAAGGATCATATTTTTAGTAATACCAAAATAAGTTAACTTCATAATTTTAGAAATAAAACCTTTTTTTTGCTTAATACTAAAATTTTCTTAGCTAATTTACTTTTATTAATTGTTAATATGGTATAAAACATTATATTTATAGTTTAAAAGATTTGTAAAGTTTACTATTCTATATCTATTATTTTTTTTCTTATTTATACTTAAAAATCTGGTACTTCTATTTTTACTATCTTTACTGTTTTTATTATTTTCTCTATTTTTTCTGCTATTACCTAATATTAGACTTATGAAGTCCACCAATTCTACAACTTAATATATTGGTTTTTTAGCTTAAATAGCTGCTAAAAAGTTAGCAACAATTTAACAATCATTATTTGAAATAAAATTTTTAAATCTAATTTAGTCTATATATATAAATTAATATTTTATAATAGATTTTTAGTATTTTATAAAAACTTACTTTTTAAATTTATTTTAACAATTATTTTATCTCTTAACCTAAGATAGGCATAGTTAAAATTATTTAAATCAAAATTAATAATAATTTTTATATTAATAATCTTATTATATCTTCTACCTAAATATAAGCTATTAGCAGATGTTAAAAATTTTTTATAAGATTCTGATTTTTATTTTCTAATTTTTAAAAGGATTATTCTTCAATTATATTATTAGTTCTGGAGATTCCTATAGTCTTATTATTTCTTATAATTACAATACTAATATTAATTTTTTTAATTAAAAAGCTATTAACTAACTTCTAATATCTTATAATTTATTATTTTAAAATATTTACCAATTCTATACTTCTTTCTTCTTAGTAATACAACTCTGCCACTATCATTATTATTATTATCATCATCGTCATCATTATTATCTTTACCGCCATCTTTAACTCCATCTTTAGTTTTATTTTTAGTTTTATCTTTAACTCCATTTTTTACAACTTTCTTTTTTTTTTTTGTAATAGGTACTATTTTATATTTATTAGTTAAAATTTTTTTATAATCTAAAATAAAATTTTAGAAGTTTATTACTTACTTAACTTTTTATTAATAAGTTTCTTACTTATACTTTTATCAGATTTTTTCCTATTATCTTTTCCACCTAGTGGTCTAGATGATTTTGCTGTTGCTGCTAATCTTCTGATATTTATTATCAAATTATCTGAGTCCTTTAGACATTCTAGTTTTAAACTTTTATATCTAAAATTGATAAATGTGAAAGTTAACCCAAAATTAGCAGAATTTTCAAATAAATCAGAATTTTTAATTTTATTAAAGTTTTTAATATCAAAATCAGATTTTGAATAATAATTAAAATATACAAATGTATTTGAAAAAATAATTAGAAGACTGGTAATATTTTTAAAAAATTTATTATTATTTTAAGACTATTTTAAAATTATATCTTTAAAATATTTAAAATCAGATGTATACAAATTAGTAATATTAGGAATTAGACTAAAAAAAAGAAAATCTATTTTATTATTTAATATTTAATCAAGATTATAGTTCATTATTTTGTTAAAATTTTAATTTATTTTAAGTTTTTAATTTTGAAAATAGGCAACCTTTAATAGTCTACTACCACACTTTATTCTAACACTAGAGTAAAGATATCAAAAATAATATTTTAAAATTGATAATTTATTTAATACATGAATTATCAATAAATATAGAACTTCCAGAGTCTGTTTAAGGCTAAAAAGCTTTACAAAAGCGCTAAATAATAAAATAAAATAAAAGCAATGACAGTGATAATAGTAATAAAGAAAAGAGAAGATGATCAATGACATCATAAACTAATATATATTATTATACAATCTATTATTAAATTCACTTTTAGATAGCTACTTAAAATCAATAAAAACTTCTGTCAAACTCCAATAAACTTAAATATATTTTTTAAATATTTTTTACTTTTATTTATCTTTATATTTAAATATTCTAAAACCGATTTATATATTTTTAATATATTAAAAATTTTAGATTTATTTATTATTTAAGATATATAAGGATAAGTGCCGACTTCTGGGAGTATAATCAGAAAATCTTAGTTACCATATTATACTGCAGGACTAAATTAAATTAAAAAAAAATCAATTATCAAGTAACCTATTTTTTTTTTTTATTAAATATTTTTTTAATCTAAAATTGTTGAGAAATATTTTAAGCTTAAAAAAAGTTTATATTAGATATTTAATATTTTTTAATCTTTATTATTTCTTAATTTTTTTTAAATTACTAAATATTATAATACTATTAATATGTTTGTCTTAGGTTTTCCATATTGTTTTTGTTTAAAACCATATTTAAAAACTAATTAGTGTGATGTATATGAAAAACAGTTTTACCATCAAAAATTTTAAACTGTTATTAAAAATAACATTTTAAACTTTAAATATCCAATTTTACATTTCAAAATTTAATCAATTTAATTAGAAAACTTATATAATTTTTCTTCTTCTTCTTTAGACTCTGAATGTTTTCTGAAAGCTTGTATAAATATATATCTAAATACTAATATTATAATTACATTTAAAAATTTATTATTATAATTGATCAAAAACCTATTCTATCCATTTACAAATTATATGGATTATAAATTAGCAAGGTAATTAATACAAAATAAAGTATCAAAAACTAAAATTAACAATTTCTTCAATAACAAACTTTTAGAATCTTTTAATACATCCTTCTAATCCACATATACTCTTTAGAAACAAATCAAAAATATGACCAGAAATTTAAATCTTAATTTTTAAACTTTAATTTATAATTAAGCAATTAAAAATCTAAAATTATAAAAATACTTCTATTATAATCCCATCAATTATATAAGTTATTTTTTTAAGTAGCCAGCATACACCAGCAGTTTAATATACACACTAATTAAAAAATATAATTCAAAAAACAAACAATTATATTCAAAATTACATACAAGTGACTAGTAGTAGAAGATATAAGTATATAATTTTAATTTTTTTATATTTCTACTTAAAATATATTTTCTTACACATCATATTATATATCAAACACTAACTATCTTTTAATTAACATTACTAAAAGGTTTGATATTAATTCCTATTATTTATACATCAAATACTACTTATCTGACTAATTTCTCTAATAATAAAAAATTATAGCTAATCTATTTAATAATTAATAATTTATTTTTTAATATCTATAGTAAGTTATTATTATTTACTTGGATTCTACTTATATTTATATTAATACTATCGAAGAAAAAAAATCTTAACAATTATTAGAAATTGAAGGTTAATATTAATATTTAAAAAATCTTACTTAAAATATTCTAATTATTAAATGAATAAGAGCTAGAACTGAATGCTGAAAATTTTATAAAATTTAGTTTTAATTTGAAATATACTAATAGCTTTACTCATTTATATATACCTTAGTTATATAGTTAGATCACAAACTATATAGAATACACTAATTTATTTAATATTAATACAAAATCTTGTTCTATTTGCAAGGTAGATGCTTAGAATCTTAGAAAATATATCCTAAAAACAGCAAATCATAACTATTATTCTTATAATAAACTAAAACTTCAACTTTTAGCAACTTTATCCCGATAAATTTAAAAATCATTAATCAAAAAATTAAAGAGTAAAAGATTAAACTAAATTTTATTAAACTTCTATTAAATCTCTGAAATTTTACCACACACACTTTTTAAACCAGATCTCTTACATAGTCTTTATCTTAGTACCTTAAAAAATATATTAAATTAAGTTAATTAATTTATTTAATAATATAAATAATTCAATAATTTTGACCGAGCTTAAATCAGACTTCTAGTGTATCCTAATTTCTTTTATTTTAAAAAACTATTTTTATAAATTATATAATAATAAGAAAAAAAGTTTTGCATAATTAATAAAATTATTATTTATTATTTGGTTATAGTTTTCCAAAATTTGTTAGAAACTGCTGAATATTAAGAGTTTAACCAGGTTTTAATTTATATTTGATATTTTATTAATTTCCATTTACTTACGTAATATTATAATTATATTGACAAAATAATTGATTAATAATTGAATTGATATTAATAAAAATTTTACTAAACCAAATCAATTTTTTTATAATTTCAAAATTTTAGATTTTGTCAAAAGAAAATACAAGAATAATAATAAGTATTATCAGATACTAAAAGTCATATATAAACTAAGAGAATAAGCTAATTATAAAAATATCGAAAATTATAATTAAAAAAAAAAAAAATTAATATTAAATATAAACTCAAACTAAAAGCTTTTAATCATTTTAATATAGTTAAAATATATCAACTTAGTTATTATAGAAGTACAATCTGTCAATATAGATATTTTAAAAAATGATCAATAGATATTTTAAAATTTTAACATTATTTTTAAATTAAAAAAGGTTATTAAAATTTAAATTATATTAATTATAATATATAAATCATTACAAACTATTAATGGAGAATAATATTCAAAATATAAGAATTAAATTTAATATTTTTTCTTGATAAGTTTTAATATTTTAATTAATTATAAATAGTTTGCCAGAATCTGGTAAAAGATATGTATTTTAAATTGAAATAAAATTTTTTGAATTTGACAATTAATAGTTTTATAATAAATCCTAACAATTTTCTTAATAAAAATAATAATAATAAATTATTAACTATTAAATATTTATATTTAAATAATAATATCTATATATTTTTAGATTTTAAGAATAAAACTTTAGTATAAGATATTAAAAATCCAATACTGGATAATAAATATATTTTTAGAAATTTTCAATAATATTTAAAAAAATAATAATGGACTATAAAAAAAATTATAACTATCTATTACCTTAATAATTTGCATACAAAAATTTAAAAATTCCTAAAACCACACTATCTGACTACAATTACTAATAAATATGTATTGGACAGTTAGAATTTTAACAATTCTAACATTATAAAAATATTTTTTTATCAATTATTTAATCAACTAGTAGTATTAATTAAAAATTTTCAAAATTCTGATGCTATTATAATCCATCAAGTTTAATGTATTAGACTATTTTCATTTTATTATAAATTACTATATCAAGATTTTATCTTTCATCAAAAAAAAAAATAATAGAAAACTTTCAATAAACACTTATTAGCTCATACAAAATTAATTTTATATTTTAAAAATTATTACATTAATTAATTATTTAATATTATTATAATTTTTAATCTCAATTTAAAAAATAGTAAATAACAAATAAATTTTTATAATCTTATAACTACTACTCTTAAGATATTTTTTAATATAATTAATATTCTAAATTAATAAATTATTTTAATAAATAAGGTAATATCTTGCTTATATTTATTTTTATTAAATAACAAAAACTTTTTTATTAATATTTATATTAATTTATAAATATATAATACTTTTTATAATAGCAGCAATTTAATATAAAATTATTAACATTTATATATAACCTTATTTCATTTTATTTTAATTTAAAAAATATACGCGTATTATCTCCCTTTTTTTTTTAAATAGAGAATTTTATTTTTAAATAAATTATTAAAATTACTTTTTTTAAATTCTAGTAGTCTAATATCAGCTCCTCTTTCTTTACCTAACATTATTCTATTTTAAAATAATTTTTATTTAAAAAACAAAATAAAATAATAATTAATAAAATTTTTCTAATCCTCCAAAACCAACAACATCTAATAAGGGATAAAAAAAGAAAATTAATCAATAAGTATAATCCATACTTATTTAGAATTAAATTAATAAAATTATCCAATTATTAGAAAGCATATTAAAAAAATTTATATTAATTATCGAATATCCAGTTCTTAATATTACCCCCTTATTAAACCAAAATAATAATACTAATTTTGAAAATAAGATTGATACTAATCTTTCGAATTATAATTTTATTAAAAATAAAATAAATAATATTTTTATCAATCCTATTTTATTAACTAATTAATCAAAATAACTAAATTTTTTAATTTTAGAATTTTTAGTGTCTATTTTTTGATTTTTAAAATATGTTTACAATTTATCAACTTCTGACTTAAATCATAATTCAACTACCAATAATAGGCAAGTTAAATAATAAATTAAGATTTTATCTTTAATCCCAAAATCATTTATTGGATACTTGTTATCTACAATACCCTCCTCTTCCCCTCCAAAAAAAAACATTTTAAGCACTAATATATTTAATTAAACTTAATCTAAAATATTTTATTTTTATTCTATATTTCAAAGTAGAAGTTAAATTTTATTATAATCATCAAATACTATTAAATCCCCACAATCCAATACTAACTATAAATAGCAAAATAATTAACAAAAAAACATAAAAAACACATTAACAAATAAGAAATTAATAGATTTTATACAAATAAAAAACAAAATATTTATTTGGTAGTTTTTTAATAAAATTTAGTTAAATAATAATAAAATTTAACAATACATTAAACATTTATTAAAAATTAAACCAACAACTTTAACAATAAATTAAATAAATATATTTACTAAAATTATATATTATAACATTCTAATTATAAGATTAGCTTTACTATTTTATTAATAATTATTATAACTATTTATAAGAATCTATAAAAAATTTTGTATTAAATATGTATAATTTTATTAATTTTAATATTAATACTTATTTTGTGTATATTAAAAAGTTAATTAATTTAAATTATTTGGATTTCTTAAAAAATAAAGATAAAGTAAGTTTTTAATTTTTTTCAAACATTAAAAATTTTTTAATAGATTGTAATTATAAGTTTTTTTTTTTTACTTAGTTATTTATAAAATTTTAATTAATTAATATTAGAAATCTTTTAAGGGTATAGGAATAAGGTATGATTTTCTAATTAATTCATTAAATATTTATATTCTTATTTTTAGTATAGTTTGTCTTTGGGTAAGTTTGAAAAGTTAGAAAATTGGTTAGAAGAATTAATAGATCAGCACCAAAATAATTAACATATGTAATAAGTCAGACATCCAAAAACCTATAATGTATTTTGCTAATTTAATTAGATATCTTTGATAATTTGTTAGAAAATTTTAAACAGTGGCTAATAAAAATTCTTATTAACATTTATAAATATATGATATAATCTTACACTAAATTCTTAAAATCTGTTTCTATTATTAAAAATATTTTTTAAAATATTTTTCTTATTAATGATAAAGAGGTAGTTATACTTAAAAAATTAATAAACCTATAATAAAAATTTAGAAAAAAACTAGGAATGTTGTATAAATAGTTTTTCTTTATATATTTATCAACTTTTATATATAATATTTTAATATAAAAAATTTTTTAACCAAATATTTTTATTTGAATTATGCAAATTTGTGCTTAGCTACTGGGAGTCTGATTAAAGATTATTATTGTCAAAAAGATTCTTGAGGTTATCTTGATTAATAATATTTGAGAGTTTATATTGAGTTATAATATCATTAAGGTTATCAATTGAATTAACATCACAGATGATTTTCCAATAATATAAAATCATTGAGGTTTTTGTGGTATGGTTGCTCTCAGATGCTCAGAGTCTTGTGGTAACCGCTGAGGATGTGGTGCTCGCTAACCTCGAGAGGCCTCCAGAGGACTGGGAGGACAACACAATTTTTTGCTGATGTTTAAGTTATAAAATTAAAATATAAGTACCAAAAAGAATGATTATTTTAATATGTTGAAAATATTGATTTAGCTGGGAGTTATGTTGAATTTGGTTTTTATCTTGGTGAGCTTAGTCAAGGCAGTTGATATGTGATTATATTATTTAATAAAATGTTGATAATAGTTGTATAGTTCTAAAAAGAATTAGATATTTTTGATAGTTTTTGGTTATGGCTATTTTTAAATAACTTATATTTTTTTAGAATTTATTTTGATTTTATTAATTATTATAATAGTTTTTAGAAATTTGTATTTGGTAACTTTGAATTCTGTTTTTTTAAATTGAACTTTGAGGTTATATTTATTAAAGGTTTTAAAAATAAAAATAATATATTTCCTATATTCTTCTAGATTATAACTGTAAATTAATATATTATTAAAGTAGATAATATATATTTTATTAATATAATCTTTAAAAATATAATTTATAAAAATTTAAAAAGATGCTAATATATTAGTTAATTTTATAAACATAACTATATATTTAAATAATCTATATTAGCATTTAAAAACTATTTTCCAAATATCTTTAAATATAATTTTAAAATTATAATATTTAATTATTATATTTATCTTAATAAATCTTTTAATTTTCTATAATTAATCAAGTAACTTATTTATTTAAAATAATCTTATTCAATTTTTAATAATAATAATATTAAAACTTTAATAATTTATATATATTTATAGTTTTTTATTTTTTTTTGGTATAAATAATATGAAATGTTCAGCTAAAAATTAAAATAGTTAAATATATTTTTTATATAAATTTTTTTTAAAATATTCTTAGAGTACTTCAAACTCTTCTTGTATACAAATATAAATAAATATAAATTTAGGAATAATACCTTCTTAGAATAGTATTTTATAAGTAAATTTATTAAATTTTAATAGGACATCTTTATTAAATAATTTTTTAAAAATTTTAATTTACTTAAGGATTTATTTGGGAATTTTAATAATATTTTTAATAATTTCTTTAACAATTTTATAAATATTCTTAGTCTTAAACTATATATATTTAAAAATATTAAATTTATTTTAAAATCAATAGTAAATCTTTTTATTAAAAAAATATTTTATAAATTATAGATATATTTCTTTTCTTTTTATTTTGTAATTATTGTTTGGGTGCGATTGCTAACAATTACAATAAATAAAGTTAAAAATTTTATTTTTTTAATTAATAATAAAGTTATATTCTTGTAACTAATTAAAACCTAAAATTAAATTGTATTTTTGAAGATTAAAAATATTAATTATCTATTTTTCATAATATTTATTAATAAAAATAATTATAATAGTTTTATAATAAACAATTTCTAAAATACTTCTTCTAAAAGTAATAATATTATAATAGATATCTTTGAGTTATAAAAAAAATTATCTTTAAATAATATACTTGGTAAAAATATATAAAGTTTCTGTACTATTATTAATAAGTATATTAGCAAGAATTCTATTAATAATAATATTAATATTAAAATATTTATTATTAATTAGATTTAATTGTTTATTTAATTTTTTTTTAATGAAGTTAAGGTTAATCTTTTAGGTTACTTTAAATTCTAAAACCAAACTAGTCCAAAGTTTTAGTAAGTGGTGAAATTATTGTATGATATTTATAAATATAAATTTATTAAAATTTTTTTATTATAAATTATTATAAGCATTAAAGGTAAGTTTTTTTTTTAAATATAATTTTGGTTTAATATAATTTTTCAATAATATTAGTTTATTTTTATATATAGTTGGTGTAAATAGAAAGTTGTTTTTTATAAGTAATATAATAATTTTTGCTTTGTAAATAAATTATGTAGTATGTTTTAAAAACTGGAAAATATAGTTTAATGAAAATTATGTTTTATGGGGTTCCAAAATGAAATACTTTTTTTTTAAAGTGAAAGGTTACAAAGTTTTGTGTTAATTTTACTCTGTACAAATCTATTATAGTAAAATAGGTAGTTTATTAATAAGGTTTATAATAACTTTTTTATAATTTTTCTATAAAATAATATCCTTTTATAGAGATTTTATCTGAATATATATTACATAAGTTTTATAATTTGTGGATGTTGTTAGTTTTATAAAGTTGGTATTAATAAATTCTATAATTTTGGGTATAATTATTGATAAAAGTTGGTTATAATAAATTAAATAAATCTTTATATCTAATTTCTTCTAAATTATTTAAAATAATTAATTAATTTTAATAGTTTTTTCCTTTGTATAAATACTTATTTTTAAGTTTAATATTAATTTTATTATATGTTATTTTTAGTTTTTAATAGGGTCTTCGTAAGTAAATTTATGGTTTAAAAAGAATAATTTTGAAAATAATTTTGGAATATATTTTTCTAGCTAGTTATTTTGAAATTAATATAATATAAAATTACTATAATTTTTTGTTTAAATTTTATTAATATCTAAGATATTTTTTTAGTACAGAATAATTCCATATCTAATAATATTCATATATCATAAAATTATAAGATAAAAATATAAGTTTACAAATAACTAAATCTAAATTTTTATTTAAGGTATATATTAGAATATTAGATATAGTATTATTAATGTTTTTATTATTTTTTTGTTATATAATTTCTTATAATATTTAGAGTTTTTTTTTGGTTACTAGGTATACTACAGGTTTATTTTTTTAAAAGGAAATAGTTATTTTATAAAATAGAGTTAGCAATTCTGATATTAAAGTATTTTAAGTAATATAAATTTATTATACTGGTTTTTTATATTATTCTTATTATTTTTTTAAAATTTTTGATTGAGTAAATTAGATATACTTGGGTTAATTTTTTTTTGGTTGTTGGTAGTTTTTAGTAAAATATTTTAGTTTATTATAATTATAATAAATAATTATATTAGATTTTAGGGAATTTTTGTATTATTAATAATTAGTAGTATTAAGATTTATTGGGGTAAATCTATATCTTTAATAAATATTATTTTTAGGATAATAATTTTAATAATTATTATAAGGATGGTATTATTTAGTTTTTTTTTGTTTTAATGTATTATTAAAATAGTTTTTTTAATAATTTTTTCAAAGTTAATTTAGTTTTTATTGGTTTTGTTAAAAAATAAAATTATCTATTTATATAGTAAGGTTTTATATTTTTATATAGGTTATTTTTAAGGTTCAAAATTTTTCTTTAATAATTTTAGTGTGGATTATTGGCTTGAGTCCTTTTCTAGTAAAATTAAAAAATTATGTATTATTATATTTTATAAGTAGGATGTAATAATTAAGTTCTTGGAAGTAGTTTTGTACCAAATAAATTTAATATAAAATAATAATTTTATATTATACTTTTTCTTTTTTATTTTTATACTTATATTTTTATTAAAGAAAAATAATAAAGCAATTGGTATTAATAAATATTTTATAAATATCTAAATATACTTATTTAAATTTTTTATTTTTATATTTTTTTTTATTATAGTTACTTTGTTTTTCTAAGTAAATTATAAAAATATAAAAGAGTAGTTTTTCTGTCACAGACCTATGGTCTTAACAGTATAAATCACCTATACCGCATTCTACACTACATTATTCCCAGTTCTGTTTTATTATATCTCTTATAAAGAAATTATTTATTTATATATTATATTTATCCATTTTGTTTAAATTTCTATACTACTATATCTATATATTATATAATAACATTACATAATTGTAATTTTAATACAAGCAATTTTACAATTTTTAGGATATTATACACTTATTTAAATTATATAAGCGATTTTATAATATATACAATTATTAATATTTATATAAAACATTATTATATAACGTACCTCACCTAGAAGCCGACCACACCTAGAAGCCGACCACTTTTTTTAAGCGAGAAAACCACATCAAAAATCAAAGGGGGGACCACATCAAAATTCATCACAAACGCGTCAATCAACTATCAACTTTCATCAACAATAAAACCATCAAAAAAAATCGTAAAATTATAAATCCAACAGCATGCAATTCAGAAGATCAAGTTTATTATATAGTACGCGTTTCAGTGGTGTACTGTTTGTGGTTGCTTTTAAAATCGCTACTAAAAATAGGCAGTATATACGTGTATAGCACTAAACACAACACATGGTTTACTAGCGCCACACTAGTAAACTGATCAGTTTTTTTATATATATCGTTAGGTACAATAGTTATAATATGATTTACAACATTTTTTACAATATATAACACGTAATTATAATTATGGACATAACAGAAGTTGATAGTAGGTTAATGGTCGGTTAATGGTTTGGTAATGGATTTTTGGTATGGTTTCTGGATTTTTTTTAGTGTGGTTTTCTCGCTTAAGAAAAGTGGTCGGCTTCTAGGTGTGGTCGGCTTCTAGGTGAGGTACGTTATATAAAATTATTATTAAAACTAATAAATAGTTCTTACTTTTTATTGGTTAATTTAAATACAATATAAATTTATAGTTTATTATAATTTTTATTATTATTATATTTTTTATCTAATAATTCTACTATTCCCAGCAACAAGTATACTTCCCTAAATCAAGATCTGAATAATAAGATTAAAAAATAGAAGTTAAAATAAGCTTGTTATAACCTTTTAGGATTATAGGTATAATATTTTGATTGATTTAACTTAATTTAGATAGAAGATTTATATGCATATTAGATCATTTTATATTTAAAAATATTTAAGAATATTTTTTTGAAAATATAAAATTAGGAAACACCTCAGACCTAAAATCTATTGAAAATGAAAATAAAAAATATGATTATCTTTATAAAGTATAAAAATAGTAATCAAATAGAAGAGTACATACTGTTATATAAATATTAAAATATTAAAGATTTAATAAAAAATAAAGGATAGTAATTATACTTTTTAAATTAATATTTAAAACTATTATAGAAGAAGTATATATCAACAATTAAAATTATATTTATATTTTTAATATAAGAATATAGATTAAAAAAAAAATATCTAAAAAAAGCTCAAAGGAATTTTAAGAAAAAAAAATATCAATATACAAAATACTAAGTCGAGTGGTATGAATGTGGCCACCCCCTAATTATGGTCACCACCATCGCGAATAACAAAATTATATATTATTAACAACAATTCTGTTAATTTAAAGGTTACAAATATAAAAAATATATAAATTTACTCAATTTTACTATCCATATCGCTTCCATATTTTGAATATTTTATTATTTTAGGCTATATACAGTTTAATCATTATAAAAATACCTTATTTTTAATAACTAAAATATCATTTTCTTCATCAGATATCGTTTTGTTTATTACTACTATGGTAAGTTCGGGTTTATATCTTTATTATAAAATTATTCTGCCAAAGTAACAAATCACTTATTTAGATTCTATCATATTTTTTGTTTTTTTATTGGTTGAATTACTTCCAATTTAGCTTATAAACCTTACATCTCTCATCATAGCATAATATTTTCAACTATATATTTATTAAAATTTTTACCAATTTTGTGAACCACCAATTATGTAGAAAGACTTTAGACAAATAATTTAAACATATAATTAATATTTAAACTTTTTATTAAGATAATAATATTATTATTTTGCTTTAAAAAAGGTGTATATAATTGCTAGACTATTACCCAACAATTTCACAATACCTTATTACAATTGCAGGGGTAAAACCCAGTTGCTCTCCATCTTATAATTATATTTTTTTTTATAAAGCCAGTTATATGTGCTTTAGTATAAAACTCAAAAAATAATACTTTATTTACCTAAATAATATTTATTAAAATAATAAAGTTTTTAAGTTACTACCTATATACTATTTTTAATATTAAAAAACATTCTAGATCCAAAAACTAGATAACATAAAAAATATAAACAAACAAAAATAAAAAATATATATTATTAAAATAATATTTAGACATAAATTCATTTATTATATATAAACCATAACTATCAATTACCAGTAACTATACTATAGATATATTACCAATATTAATCTTTAGCAAAAACACTTTAACTAACTATTTTAAAACAATAGTATTACTAATTTAATTATTTTCTAAAAATATTGTATACTAATTAAATTATTATTTTAATATTTAAGTTTGAAACTACTAATTTTGAATAAACTTTACTTTAAAAATTATTAACAGATTGAAAATATAATTTAAAGCAAAAATACATTTTACAAATAATATTTAAAAATACAATTAATCTATTTTTATAAATATCTAATATTTTTGATAATTGGAATTTCTAATAATAAAGTTATTTATATTTATTCTAGCTACTATACTACTCTCATCTACATTATACTGTTATTCTAAATAAATTTAAGATATTATCTTATAAAGGTTAAAAAATTTATTAATATTAGCTAAATTAGTATAATTAATATGTTATTAATCTGTATAACAGTTAAGCTTGGTTTTAATGTATAGATAGTAGCAAATAAAGTTAATAGTTTATTATTTATCTAATAAAATGTTATTACTTTATTTTGTAAGGATATTAATTGTGATATTATGTAATTGAGCATATGTAGAAGCATAACTGAGAATTTCTTAATGTAAGATTTATTTTATAAATTTTTTTTTTTATGTTTTAAAAAGTTGTTACTAGCTCCTATACACAATACTATATAGTTGTTAAAAAATAAGCTGGTTTTAAAGAGTGGTCTGAAATATTTTATAAATAGTGGTAGTGGTATAAAAAAAGCTATCATCTTAAATAGTGTTTATTGTAATAATTATATTAATTTTGTTATATTATCTTTTAAGTATTATAATAATAGATTTGCTAGTGAAAACAAGTTTAATTGGCTAGATACTGTGGTTATACAGTTGAAAAATAAAAAAACGCGTGTTCGCGTTAAGTGAGATTTCGCGAAAAAAAATGGTGGCTACAACTAGGGGGTGGCCACATTCATACCACTCGACTTAATACATATAAAAAGGTATATTAGAAATTTAAATATAATAATAAAAATTCTAAAATAAATAAAACAATAACTAGAAATAGTAATCACAAAACAATTACCAATATCACCAATAAATTTTTCTAATTAATATATTAAAAACCTTATAAAAATTTTAAAAAAAGAAATTATTAAAATAATTAACTTTACTAAAAACTTTAACAAAGTACCTAAATTGGAAAATTTAATTAAATTCAAAAAATAGTTTAAGAAATTTGATTAATTTCTTAATCAACTCTCAACCCATTACTTTTTTAATACAAATTAATTTCTTACAAATAAATATAAAATTTATTTTGTAAAAATATATTTAGAAGGATTATTTCTTTATACTTTTATAATCTACTTAAAGAAACAAAGTAACTACAATAAAGAAAAATATAAAAATAAAGAATTTAAATAAGTATATTTAAATATTTATAAAGTTTTTATTAATATTAATTACTTTATTATTTTTCTTTAACAAAAATATAGATATAAGAATAAAGAAGAAGTATGATACAAAATTATTACCCTATACTAAATTTATTTAATATAAAACTATTTTTAAGAGTTTGATTGTTATGTCTTATTTATAAAATATAATAATGCATAATTTTTTAATTTTATTAAAAAAAAATTTAAGCCAATAATTTATATTAAAATTATTAAAGAAAAATTTAAAATTTTAGAAATAACTTATATAAAAATGCAGAATTTTATTATATAAATAAATAATTTTATTTTTAAATAAAACTAATAAAAATTAAATTAATTTTAAAAAAATTATTAAAGAAATTGTTTTAATAATATAATAAAACAAACTAGATAATATTATTTTTATAATAATTAAAATTATTGTTTTAGAAATGGTGTTTACTAAGGATATAGATTTATCTTAATGGATCTTAACATTACCAACTATTGATAATATAAAAGTTTACCAAAATCTAATATAATTGTTTATTATAATTGTGATAGATTAGGATATTTTGCTAAAGACTGTTGATAATTAAGAAAGGATTAGTTTAAATATATTTAATTTGTCTAATCAAAGATTTTGGAAAAATAATAAAAATAATGTAAGAAATTGATATAACAAATTTGTACTATTTAGAATATTTTAATATTAGAAGAATTGTTAACTCTATTTTATAAAATAATAATCCCTTTTTAAAGAAATGAATTTGTGATGTATTTAATATTAGAAGAAGAGTTTCAAGTACTATAAAAAACTATATAATAAGAAAATAATAAAGATACTGATAATATTATATTTAATGTCTTAATATACACTCTTAGTAAAAATTTAGATTTAGTTATTTGTGAATTTATATTTTTATTTTATAATTTTATAGTGTATGAATATTATTGGATTTGGAATTATTTTATTTTTGAAAGATATTTTAGATATAGATAAAATTTAAATAAAAAATTATGGTAATTTTATGTTGCATTTATTTTAGAATAATTAGCTAGGGAAATATGTTTTAGAATTATTTCCAAAATTATTTTTCTTGAGTTATGAATTTATTTATAAAAATCTTATTGAGAATTGAGAGTAATATATAATAAAATTAATGCTAAATTTAAAAATAAATATCTATATAAAGAAAGAAATTACCAGAATTAATTAATTATTTTAAATAACCTAGAAAAAACCAAATATAAAAAATTATTTAATCTATTATGGCTAATTTTTATTGATAATTATATCCAAACTTGTGGAACTTATTGATATTAGCTTTGTAGAACCAATAATATTTATAAATTATAAAATTTATGTGATATATATTCAGATAAAATTCTTATAAAAAAATATTATTTTATAGAAAAATTATAAAGAAATTATTATAAACTTTATTAATAAGTTACATACTTTACTATAATAAACTTATATGGAATAGAATTAATATAAAATTTTGTAACTTTCTATTTTAAAAAAAAAACATTTTGTTTTAAAATTTTCTAAAATATGGTCTTTATTAGATTATATTTCCTAATTTTTAAAATATATTATATGATTTGCTTATAAAGTAAAAGCTATTATATTATTTATGAAAAATAACTTTCTGTTTATATTACTTGTATATAAGAATGAATTAATATTATTAAAAATTATATTAAATTAAAATTATATTAAAAAAAGAAACTTGCTCTTAATACTTATAATAATTTATAATAAAGAGATTTTAGTAAATCCATACTCATAAATATTATACAATAATTCCGCCATTTATAAAAGTTTTAAATTAATTTAACTTCAGAATTTAAAATAACCTGAAAAATCCAACCCTAACTTTATTAAAAAAAAATTTAATAAACAATTAATTTAATTAATAATAAATATTTTAATATTAATACTATCATCAATGGAATCCTTGCTAATATATTTATAGATAGTGGTATAAAAACTTTTTATATTTTAACTAATTATATTACTTAAAAACATTTTTTTATACAACTCAAAAATACTTATTATAATATTACTATTTTTAAAAAAAATGTTTTAGAAACTATTTATTATAAAATTATAATAATTATCCTTATTAATGGATATTATTAAGAATGAATAATTAATATTTTTAATTTTTAAAAATATAATCTAATCTTAGGTTTTAATTAATTATAGAAATATAATTTTGTTATTAATTAAAAAAACAAAATTCTTGATTTTATTTGTTATAACTGCTAATAATCCTGTTTAAATAATAAATATAAAATGAAAAAAAAAAGAAGTATACTTATAACTTATAAAATATTTTTTTAACAAAAAAATTTATTATCAATTTTGAAATAAATTTAACACTTTTAAATATATATGGTTTAAAGCCAAGAATATTTATAAAATTATTAAAAAATCATCAAAGACATTATTAAGATTTCTAAATAAATTTTTAAATAAATTAAAACTTTCAAAAAACTATCTAACAAAAATATCCTACTAAAATTTAATAAATTTATTTATAAAATATTATTTTAAAAAAATATTATTTCTAAATTTATACCTATTTATATTTGCACATAAAAAAATTTAAAACATTCCAAAAATACTTTAAAAAAAACTTATACAAAAAATATATTTGATTATTTTAATTTTTAATTGGATATCCCATACTATTCATACTAAAGAAAAACAAAAAATTATGAATATATATAGATTATTAAAGTCTCAATACCATCACCATTAAAAACTAAATAAAATTACTTTAAATAGATAAGTTGTTTAATCAATTATAAAAAACTAAAAAATTTATTAAAATAAATATAGTAATCAAATATTACAATTTTAGAATTATATTCAAAAATATTTGGAAAACATCAGCAAAAAATCTGAACCCCCCAGAGGTCATTATGTAGAGCACGGGAGGCTAACAGGGATGTGGGGAGGTCATTATATGACAACAGAAAACCGACACCAATCTTAATACACCCCATCAAAATTTCAAAGCAATTGGCCGTGGATATTTACCTCTCAAAATTTAATGTAGCTTTTTTATAATATTAAATTAATATAAGTTTTTTTTTAATTTTTTATTATTTTTTACTTCTTTTCTTATATTATATTTTTTTAAAATATTTCAGTTTTTTTATAGATGTGTTTCATCTAATATAATAAAACTAAAGAATAATAAATATAAAAATGATAATTAATATTAAGATAATATATCTAATTTTAAGCTATTATATTTAAAATTTATAATATAAGCAATAGTTTCTATTAAATTACTAATATTAGTTAATAATTTAAGAAAATATTAGTATACTAAATTAACTATTAATTTTAATTATAAAAAAGTTATAAAAAAAAGGTTAATAAAACTTTAATTAAAGTTTATAAGCCCCTTAGTGTTTTTAATTAATTTTATAAAAATTCCTTTATTTAAAAAAAGATTTAATAAAAACTTATTATTTGAGTATAAAAATCTAATTTTTGAAAAATAAAAATCCAGCTTTTTTTTTTAGTGGTTCTGCAGTAAAATCTGGCTGGGCGTTTCCTAGATAAAAGTGTATGCTTAGAGTCTGGTGAAGGATACCAAACTAAATTTAATTTTTATCAAAGTTATTTATAAATTCTTTTTTTTTTTTTGTAGTTTAAATATTATAATTATAAGTTAACGTTAGTCAGATATACTATTATATTAAAAATTTTTATTTATATTTAATAAGTATTGTTAAGGATATTATATTAAATGTGTATAATTTAAATTATTTTACTACTAATATTTGATCAGATAAAATTAAAATTTTATTAGATATTAAGTTGTTAAGATATCTTATAAAAAAAAGAACTATAGTTAGTTTTTTTATTAATAAATATTTATAATTTGTTAATAAATATTTGTAAACTCTTTTCATATATCTAGCAATTTCAAAAATTCTAATCTATTAATATTAGAATTTATAAAAAAAAAAAAAAATTAAAGAATTAAATCTTATAAAAATATTGAATCCTAGGATTTTAATATAAATTACCACATATATTTAAATTATGTTAAAATTATGAAAAAAAGGTATTTATAATCAAAAAATTAGTTTTAAAACTATAAATAATTATAATAAGATTTCTAATATCTATTATAATATTTTTGTAACTAACTAAAATTTAGTAATCTTTAATAACTTATATATTAATATAATTAATTAAACCTAAAAAAAACTAGTATCATACTACTAGAATCTCATATAATCTTATATTAATATACTATTAAATAAATTATTCAGAATTTAAACTCCTCAAATTTTATACTAGTAGGTAATAGCAAAAAGGAGGAATTAAATTTGTTATTGAAAAAATAAGAGAAAATTAGGAGTATTTAATAAAGGTCTTTATTTATTTTCTTTTATTCTAATATGTAATTTTAGATATATAAATAGTTATAATAAATTTTTTTTTCTTAAAATTTAATTGGACGCCGGAAGGCAACTGCAGAACTGTAAGAAGGTGTGGTCAGATGCTAGAGATCATACACAGGACCAGATGTTACAGGAGGTGGTTGACCTTTTGTAACCTCTCATAACTGGCGAGATAGCTCCAGGACACAAAAGATCGCTGAGCCATCAAAGCCATCAGATGGCTCGGATGTCAACAAATTTTTTTGCTGATGAATAATTTTTAAATACTAATATAAACTTTTTAAATATATAGTTATACTTATGAAATTAACTAATATATTAGTATTTTTCTAAACCTTTATAAATTATATTCTTAAAAATTATATTAATAAGATATATGTTGTTTATTTTGATAATATATTAATTTATAGTTATAATCTAGAAGAATATAAGAAACATATTATCCTTATTTTTAAAACACTTGACAAATATAACCTCAAAATTTAATTCAAAAAAATAGAATTTAAAATTATTAAATATAAATTCCTAAAAGTTATTATAACAACTAACAGAATTAAAATAAATCTTAAAAAAGTACAAACTATTCAAAATTAACTATAACTTAAAACAATTAAGAATATTTAATCTTTTTTAAGACTATACAATTATTATCAATATTTTATTAAATAATACAGCCATATATTAGCTACTTTAATTGAATTTACCAAAATAGGAGCCTAATTTGATATAACTTTTAATCAAATTAATACTTTTAATACATTAAAATAATTATTTCTTTTAGTACCTATACTTTAATTTTACAACCTAAAATTATTTATCAAAATTGAAATTAATATTTTAGATGCTGCACTAAGTGCATATTTATATCAATTATATCCTAATAATAAATGGTATCCTATTACTTATTTATCTTACAAATTCGATGCTATAGAATTTAGATATTTAATTCATAATAAAAAATTTATAACAATTATATAAATTTATAAAATATGGAGGATATATTTATAAACTAAAAAACCTTTTACCATATATTTTAATTATAAAAATCTTACTTTTTTTCTTATTACTAAAAAACTTAGCAGATGACAAGTCTGCTAGTAAAAAATATTTAGTAAATACAATATAAAAATTATACATTACAAAAACAAAAAAATTTTAGGAGTAAACACTATTAATAAAAAACTTAATTTAATAATAGGAGTACAACCAAATAAAAAAGTGATTTTTAAAAAAAAATTATTTAAAAATATTACTATTAATAGAATTTTTAATATTATCTTTTATATATTAAATAACCAGTTTATTTAAGAACTAAAAAAAAGTTATAAATAATATTTAGTAACTAATTAAATTATTTTAAATAATTTAAATATTTTAGAATACTTTACTATTGAATATAAAATTATTCTATTTAAAGATTTTTATTATATTTTTACTAAAAATTTTTAACAGAAATTTATTAAATAATACTATAATATATTAGTTTATAGATATTTAGAAATTAAACAAATTTAAGAATTTCTAACTAAAGATTATTTTTGGTTGTAAATGTGATAATATATTAAACAATATATCAGAATTTGTGATATATATTATAAAAATAAACTTAGTTGATACTTACTTTATAAAAAATTTCAATTTTATGATATATTATTTATATTATTCTAAGTTATTTTTTATGATTTTATCTAAGAAATATTAAAATTTAGAGACTCTTTTATTAATATTATATATAACAAAGTACTAATTATTATTTATAAATTTAATAAAATAGTAATTTTAAAATTATAGAACTCTAAATAATCTATAGAGAAACTTAAACAAGTCTACAATAAACAAGTATTCAATTAATATAAGTTATAAATTAAATATATTTATAATAAAGATATCTTATTTTTTAGTAAATTTTGGAATTTAATTAGAAATTAAACTAAAACTAAAATTAATGTTGTTAATAAAAAATATGTGTAAATAAACAGAGTAACCAAATAAATTATTCAAATAATTAAAATATGGTTACACAATTTCTTGAATATGGCACAAAATAATTGGGTTAAATTGTCAGGCCGCGTTAGCTGATATCACGTATATATACGGTATATATCTATTAGATCCGTAAGATCTAATAATCTTGCATTTTACCAGGTCGCATGGATATAGTGCGTCCTGACATAAATTGCTCCTTAATTTTGAATTTATATATAATATATTCAAATATTTAATTATGAAATATATTTTGTATGAAGTATTTAGAGGATGGAATTTAATGGTAATACTACTATCTTTAATATTTAAAGAAATAGTTTTTTAAGTAAATAAGTATATCAAGAATATGAAAAATTTTTATGAAAATTTTTAAAAGAATTTTTAATTTATGATAAAATAAATATCATATTATTATAATCAAAAAAAAATGGAAGTATTACCTTTAAAAGAAGGAGATAAAGCATACTTATTTGCTAAATATATTAAATAAAAAAAATATTAGAATAAAAAATTTGACTACTAAAAATATAAACTTTTTATAATTATAAAAAAATTTAGTAATAATATTTTTAAATTGGAAATTCTAGGATTTATGTGTATTTATTGATTATTTTATATTTCATTTTTAGAATTAGTCCCAGAAGGTCTAAAAGGAGATTTTGATGATAAAAAACTAGAATTTAAAAATCACACGGAATACAAATTTGAAAAAATTTTAGATGGATTTAATTAAGAAAACAAATATTTTATTAGATAGTTATTATTTTATGGATTATAAAATAATTTGTGGATTTTAGAAGATAATATATTTTTAAAAATTATTTAAATTTATTTAAATCAAAAAATTATATTATTATTTACAAAATAAAAATATAGAAGATTAAAAAAGAATTTAATTTTAAATTAAGATTGTAAAAAATTAGTATAGTCAAAATTAAAAATCTCTAGAACCAATATTAATAACTTTTTTCTAAATTCTTTTAAATTTTTAAAAACTTGTTTAACTCTTATTTTATTTTCTTTTTCCAATCTTTTTTTTTTAATTAATTCTTATTCATAAAATATGTTATTATGAATAATTGCTTTGTAATATTTTGATTTTAATTATTTTAATTTTTTTTTTTTCTAAATTACCCTAGTTTGAAGCTTAGTTGTTTTTTGTTAAATAAAAATTTATTCTTACTAAACAACCACTTATTCCTTTTCTAGAACTTCCAACTCTTTCTCTTTTTTATCCAATTTTCAATTTAAACAATTTACTACATTATATCAGTAAAATTTATTTTTAACTAGAAAAAATGAATTTATAAGAATTAGCCAAACAACCTCTCCAACTATTTTTAATACAGATGGCACAATTAATATAGCTAAACATAACTATATAAGTATAACTATTTCACATACAATACTTATAAAATATAAAAGCTAAAATACCAAAATATTTAATATAATCAGTATAAAAAACTTATTAAGTATAAAAAGAAAACTTATTTCATTTTATTCATTTTACCAATATTTATATTTGATTTCAAATATATATTAATTATCCTTTTCCAAGAATATTTTGAAGTTTAAATTTTAAACTACCAATTTAATTTAATTATTATCTTTTTTATACACTATTTGTTTATATTATTTTTACCCTATATAACCCACATAGATAGAAGTTTTATATAAAATATAATTTTTATATAAATTTCCACATTTTATAAAAATAAATTCTTTACAAAAATCAATTTTGCACAAAATCTATTCCTTAAAAAAAAAAAAATAATATCATAAATTTATAATTTTAACAGCATAAATCACCTATATTATATTTTATATTATATTATTTTTAGCTCTATTTTATTATATTTTTTATAAAAAAATTATTTATTTATATATTATATTTATCTGTTTTATTTAAATTTTTATACTATTATATCCATATATTATATAACAACATTGTATGATTGTAATCTTAATATAAGCAATTTTGTAATTTTTAGGATATTATATATTCACTTAAATTATATAAGCAATCTTGTGATATATACAATTATTAATATTTATATAAAATATTATTATGTATATAAGATTATTATTAAAATTAATAAATAGTTCTTACTTTTCATTAGTTAACTTAAATATAATATAAATTTATAATTTATTATAATTTTTATTATTATTATACTTTTTATCTAATAATTTTATTATTTTTAGTAATAAGTATACTTCCTTGAATCAAGACTTGAACAATAGGATTAAGAAATAGAAACCAGAATAAGCTTGCTGTAACCTCCCAGGGCCACAGGTGTAACATTTTCCAAATATATTCCTATAAAATAAATTTTATATTCATTTATAGGAAATTAATCTATATTAAACAAGTAATAAATTAAAAACTAATTAAGAAATTAATTAAGTTTTTTAAATTATTTTTTAAATTTAATTGGGTTTTTTAATTTAAATGCTTTATTAGAATTTTTAGTAAAATTATTTATTTTAATAGTTTTTTCTAGAATTTCTATAAAATTTTTAATATATTAATTAGAAAGATTTATTAGTAATATTAACAGTTATTTTATAATTATTATTTTAAATTGTTATTCTATTTATTTTAAGATTTTTATTGCTATACTTAAATTTCTAATATATTTTTCTATATGTGCTAGTGTTTTGTATATTAATATTTTTTTTTTTTTAAAGTTTTTTTGAGTTTTTTTTTAAGTATTTCTTCTATAGTCTGTATTTTTATATTAAAAGTATAAATATAATTTTGGTTATTAATATATACTTTTTTTATAATAATTTTAAATATTAGTTTAAAAAATATAACTACTAACCTTTATTCTCTATCAAGTTTTTAATATTTTAATATTTATATAATAATATATACTTTTTTGTTTAATTATTATTTCTATATTTTGCAGAGATAATTGTATTTTTTATTTTTATTTTTAATAGATTCTAGGTCTAAGGCGTTTCCTAATTTTATATTTTTAAGGAAATGTTCTTAGATATTTTTAAATATGAGGGGATTTGATATGCATATAGGTCTTCTATTTGAACTAAGTTGGATTGGTCAAAGTGTTATACTTGTGGCCCAATAGTTATAACAAGTTTACTCTGGCTTCTATTTCTCAATCCTATTATTTAGGTTTTAGTTTAAAGAAGTATACTTATCACTAGAATAGTAGAATTATTAAATAAAAAATATAATAATAATAAAAATTATAACAAACTATAAGTTTATATTATATTTAAATTAATTGATGAAAAGTAAGAACTATTCATCAATCCTAATAATAGTCTTATATACATAATAATATTTTATATAAATATTAATAATTATATATATTATAAAATTGCTTGTGTAATTTAAACAAGTATATAATATCCTAAAAATTGCAAGATTATTTTAACTAAAATTATAATCATACAATATTATTATATAATATATAAATATAGTAGTACAGGGATCTGAATAGGACAAATAATGTAGTATATAGGTAAATAGTCTTTTTATAAGAGATATAGTGAAGCAGAGCTGGGAATAATGTAGCATAGAATGCAGTATAAGTGATTATCTTGTCAAGACTATAGGTCTGTGACACTAATACTAATACTAGAAAATTATAAAAATTTATTCTAAATTATATTTTAATCTTCAGATTATCAATTATTTATATATCCATTTATATTAGATAAATAAGCTTATTATGTACTTATTTTTATTATATTATTTAAATCATTCCCAATATAATCATAAATATAAATTAATTAAAATACTATTTTTATTTTAAATATTATATATCTTTTTTTTATATTTATTTTTAAAATTTAATAAGTGAAAGTTATACTAACTTTTATTATTATTATTATAATTTTATAATTTTATCTTACTCTTACTATTTAGTTAAGTTTAAATTAAAGTATAAAATATTTAATTTTATAAATTCCTTTTTTTTTATTTAAAATTAAATAATTTTGATTTTTAAGCTAAAGTTTCAAGTAAATATAAAATTCATTTTTTTAAATGTATTTTTTTATTTTTCTCAAATTATTATTATTTTTATTTTTATTAAAATGAATATGTCAGGACGTACTATGGCTACACGTACTGGACTAAAAGCAAGATAACTAGACTTCGGCGTCTAGTTGCCATATACCGTATATATACGTGATATCAGCTAACGCGGCCTGACAGAATAGCTTACTAGTTACTATTTTTTTATTATTATAAATTTTTAATAATTTTAAAATTTTTTTATTATAAAATAATATAATTAGTGGAGTTAGTTTTTAGTATATTGTTATTAATTATTATATTATTTTTTTAAATAAAAATAGTTTTTATAATAATAATAAAGTTAAAATATATATTAATAAAATAAAAGAATATTGTAAATAAAATTTTACTATTAAAAAATTTAATTATAAATATTTTAATAATTATTTATAAAATTTTTAAAGTTTTTGTATTTTATTTTATATTTAGAATTATATTATTATATAGTTTACAAGATAAACACTAAAAAAATTTTTTTTAAATAAAAAGTTTATTATTATATTTTTGATAAAAATTATATTTATAAATTGTTTTACCTATTAAATTTATTAATAAATATAATAAAAGTTAAATTTAAATATTATATATTTAAAATTTGAGTATAGGTATTGGTTTTTGTTATTATTTTTTTTGCTGTTATAGCGGGAATTCTTGCTAATGTTTTTAGTCTTCTTTTTTTAAATATAAACAATTTAGCAATAAAATTGTGATTAATTTAGTAATTTTTTTAATTATTTTAATTATATATAAAATATAAACATAAATATTTAGGAAAAGAGTAAATGGCTGGTAGATGCAAATATAAAAAAAAATTGAATAAATAAATTGGGTGGGGTATAGTGGGGTATCTTACTATTTAATAATAATTTTATATTAATAAATAAATTATTTTTTAATTTTAATAAAGTTGGAAAATAGTTATAAAAGGTGAATTTAATGTTAATTTTGATTATATATTTAAATTATATAATAAAAATTTAAATAAAGATAAAATTTAAAATAAAATTAAAATAAAATCTTATATAAATATAAATATATTACTAGTGTTCGAAAAAATAAGCAATATGCCCCGCCAAGAAGTACCTCTAACACAAATTTTGGTGAAAGGTACTTCTTGGCGGGGCATATTGCTTATTTTTTCGAACACTATATATTACTTATTTATATTATTATTTATATAATATAATTAAATATGATAAAAATATATAAAATTTAAATTCTAAAATTATTTTTAAAATATTAATAAATATTTCTTATTTTATAAAAAGATTGAACTTTTTATTTTTTATTTTTTTTTATTTTAATTAAATTAATTTAGCAAATTAAAATAAAATCTTAATTAATATTTTTTTATTTCCAATATTTCTTATGTTTCTTTTTTTTGTGTATTACTTATGAAACTTAAAGTTGTACTATTACTAAAAAAAATAAAAAAAAAATAGTTGGTAATATTATATTAAAAAAAATAAGTTTATTTAAGAGAAAGGGGGTTAGTAATCTTTTTTAAATAAATATTATTATAAAAGTATACTAACATGTTGAAAAAATTTTTCTAATATTAAATAAATGTTAAAAGAGATATAAAAAGAAGTTGATTAATTAAAAAATAATTAAATACAAACTAAAATATTAGAATATAATAAATAAAGGTTAAATAATTGATAAATTATTAAAAATAAATAAAAAAAAAAATAAAAAAAATAAAAAAAAA